>JAVGWX010000007.1:20529452-20716952 GCA_036924085.1 Ariolimax columbianus
CTTCCCTCCCAAGCCCCCAGTCTTTAATGTAATAATTGGGAAATGGTTCCCAGCATCAATCGGTGTATGACAAGGATGTCTTCTTTCACTGATCCTATTCAACGTTTTTCTCCAAAGGTCTGGAGGATCACGTGGGAACTCTTAGCATAGGTAGTCACACACTCACTAATCTCCGGTTTGCTGATGACATTACTCGGCTGGCTGTAACGGAGCTAGAACTTGCGAGTCTAATCTCAAACCTAGACACTGCTGCTCAAAAGTTTGGAATGGAAATTAGTGCAGAGAAGAGTAAAATCAAGATCAATGTCCCAGAGCGCATAACAAGTCCGATTACGATCAAATGTGAACCATTGCAAATTGTTAAACATGTTTACCCGGGAACACTGATAATCTAACTCTTTATACTGGTTTAGAAGACTCTGCTGAGTTTGTATACAAAAAGTTTCAATGACATTTCCTTGCTCTAGAAGCTATGCACATCCAATCAATTCTTAAATGCATTAATTATCGTTGCCTCCACTACTTCCTGTGGCAATGCATTCCAAGTATTCACCATTCTGACGAAATGAATATTTAATAATATCTAATCTGGACCTTTCTTTAGTTAACATGTAGATATGTTCTCATGTACTTGTTGGTGGTTGTATTTTGAAAAACTTGTTATAGTCTAATGTATCCTTTCCTTTCATTATCTTATAAGCCACCTTTAATTCTTCTCTTTTCTACACAATGTAGGCCGACTTTTCTGAGTCTTTCCTCATAACTGTAATTCTGGAATCTCACTATCAGTTTTGTTGCTCTTCTTTGTATCCATCCCAGCATGTTTATATCTCCTCTACGATAAGGACTCCACACCTGTACACAGTACTCAATTCTAGGCCTCACCAATGTTCTATACAGTTTGACAATCACTTCCTTGCTCCTATGTTTAATATTTTTTTTTATCATACCTAACATTGCCTTTTTCACTGCTACCTGGACTTGCTCACTCCCTTTACCTGTATAATCTATTTTAGCCCCTAGGTCCCTTTCCTTTCCTGTCATTCTAATATTGTTCTCGCCTTTCTGTTATTATGTTCCATATTGGATTTACCCATATGAAATGGATGCGAAAGGTCCCAGAACTGAGATTCAGGTAAGAACAGTGATGACATGGCTGCTCTGACCAAACTGAGGCCGCTATGGAAGAACAAAAACATGAACCTGAAATCTAAGTTGAGTTATACACTTGTCACGTCCGTATACCTTTACGCATACAAAACTTGGACAGAAGTTCTAGAGTGAAGAATTTGTGCAAATGAAGATAAAATGTTTGAGCCGAAATCTCAGCATTTCATATCTAGACCACGTTACGAATAAGGTGGTTCGTGACACTGTTAAGAGAGATGTTTGCCCATATAAAGATCTATTGGCTATGGTAAAAACACGCACGCTCACATGGTATGGGCATATTTTAAGATTCTCTGGGTTGACCAAGACAGTCCTGCAAGGTGCTGTGCCTGGGAGGCGTAAGAGAGGGAGGCAGAAAAAAAGAGATGGAAAGACAACATCAGAGAGAGAACAGGAAGGCCCATAGCTGCTACAACATATTTCCTGGCACAAAACCGAGTGAAGTGGAGGGAACTGGTCCAACAATCTGCAGTAATGGTGCCCCAATGAACTTTCAGGCTATGGGACTGATGATGATATTACATTCTGAGGTATGGTGGTGTTCAAAACTACAAATGATGAGTTGAGTTAGCCCGTGATGATCTTTCTTTGATAGCGGGTTAGAGCGGTTCTTTATACATCCCGAGACATACTTCAAAAGGTGTACAAGGGCTAGTTCTGGCTGTAGTGCAATGTGAAGATGTAATGCAACATGAGGCTCCTCAATAAGTTCACCTGAATGGGGATTATAGTCTCAATCCCCACCATGTTGACAAGACTGTAGCAACATGGTTTGTTTCCAGGAGCACGAAAGAGAAAGTGAGGTGGGGGTCTTGATCAGTATGTTTCATCTCTGATTACTCTTTGACAAATTACATAAAAGAAACCCAGCAATGATAAGGACTTACAACAACTGGCGTAATACACTCGGCACAAGTAAAGTTAATAAAGGCAACTTAATATCAGTAGGCACAAGTGGTGGAAAGAAAACGTAATAGTAATAGGTCCTGCGTAATATATTAGAGTAGCTTTCCTGATATCCTGCGAGTGCGAAAGTGAAACGGCGTCCTTCAAACTGTTGTTATGCTTGAATGCTTTGACCCTAACTACTATGGGGATCACGTCGATCCCCAGATCGTTAACGTTGTTAGCAATTTAACTGCAATCATCCATGAAAATGAAACACTTCAAACCGTCTGAAAAATATAACTTTTATATTTAAATACTGCGGGTCGTAAATGCCTGAAATATACAACATTTTGTATCGTTCATAGTAATTATCATCTGAGATAGCAGAAAAGGTTGCCCTGAGTGGTAGAAGCCAAAATCAAAGTAGAGCGATTTCATGTAATTAGTGTAACAGTAAATGAGTTATGTCATATCACCAACAATCTCAGATCTACAGACTACATCATTTCACAATAAAGATACACACACTATTGCCTTCCAATACAAAAGATAAAAGTATTCAAATGAAAAATGACATCCCCCAAAAATAAACACTTACGCTTTATCAGTGTTCTTGACCTGTCAATTATTTTGAACGTATCTCAAAGTTCCCGGAGACACAATAACCACCATCAGCAGTAAACAAACTACAAGCAGACTACTTAGTTTTCACGTGATCGGTGTTTCCTGCCGACCTACTTTCGCTATTAATAGCACATACAAGTACTTCGTGAGAATAGTTGAAATAGTAGAACACAATTGATGTGAATATAACTAGTTTAGTATTATTGTTGAATGCCCACAATGAGTAAGATTACTTTTTTGTGCGCATTTTAAAGGTTGTTAAGTGACTGGTTGTGGTAGCTTTGCTGACATCCCGAGCGTTATGATGAAGATGAACCAGGGTCCATCCAGGTGGTTGTGATATGCTTCGCTCACTAATTTAACTTAACGTCTTTATACTGGTTTAGAAGACTGCAGTATGTATACAACCAGTTTCTTTTACAGTTATAAAAAATACATGTGCGCATCCAATTTATTCTTGAATGCATTAATTGACCCTTACTCCACTATTTCATGTGACTACGGGGATCACGTCGATGTCACACCTTGTTAACCTTGTTAGCGTGTTAGTCAGGCTTCCATGAAAACAGCCCATTTCCAAGGTCACCTACGAGGAAGTGTGGTTTCACGCACGGGTCGACCAAGGCGAAGGGGATACAAGATATCAAGGATACTCTAACCGTGAACATGGCGGAAAGATTGACTGCAGACCGAGATTCATATCGGCTGACTGTGATGAGAACGACGTTCTTATAATGGACATGCTACATGATGATGATGATAATATATAAATAGTTGCAGGTACTGATAGAGACACCAGAAGCAAAGCGTGATGGTAATTTTGGGGCTCAACTGAGACATGAACATAAAGGGGCACACTTAATGATGTCGAAAAAAATATTTTGCTGAATAAGGTAGTTGAAACCCATGCTGTGAATACTTCTGCGAATGTTGTCTACGTTTTCTTGTTAATCAATTATAAGCATCTTTGTTTCACTTCTGAAAAAAAATATATATGACCCTCTTCGTTAAAGCGGGATCAAATCGCAATCACAAAACTCAACAAAACTGCACTGAAATAACATTTGAAACACGCTTTGAGAGCTTGGAATATAACACTCTGTCAGGGAAAGCCGGTCTAATGTATGGCTAGTTGGCTGTGAGGAAAAAGTCGCGCAGTAATGACTGTCTCCTAGCTACCAATTGACCTGACTCCTACTCTGTGTTAGGCTGGACACAATCAGCTTACCTTTCTAATCATCATTATTTGCGTCTCAGTCTCTACAAGCCATGCGCGTGCCGCCTTGTGGGTTTTGTCCAGCTCTGCCTTTTATATGTTGACGCAGCCTGCTATGACTGTAAAGACCTTCTTCTTCTTCTTCTTCTTCTTCTTCTTCGTTCGATCTCAATCTCCTACCAAACACTTAAAGGGCTTATGTCGCAGAATGTAGTCCAGAAAAGGGAATGCGTTGTGTCGTAGTTTACAGCTTGGCTGCGATATTTGCACCTTTCGGTCCAACACATCCGACTTCAACAAGCATTTTTTGAGTACCGGGTTAGCATTCCCTCTTCGATCCCTTCTCCTTAGCCAGTCTGCCATGCTGCAGTCTGTTATCCAGGATCACCATGTGGAGGTGTAGAAGGGTCTTGGCAGCTATGGTTCGCTGGCCCTGACGCTAGCAGTCAGCTATGGGTCGCTGACCACTTGCGCTGCTCAGCATCTTGATCCCACTGTAAAGACCGACCCGCAGGCACTATGTCCCTTCCAACTGTCTCCAAACAGTTGGACCCCTACCAATCGTTTCCCAGCTCTCATATGGGATGTCGCATGAATTCATGTCTCTCTTGCATACGTCCTTGAATCGCAGTGTGGGACAACCGATTCTTCTAGCTCTAATAGCCAGATATCCACATAGGATATTCTTTTTGCAGCCTCTCGTCTGTCACGCGGTAAACATGCCCCAACCAATTGGCTCAACAGCGAGTACGTGTTGTGAGTGTTTGCTCTTTGAAAGACCGTATTATGTAGCACTCTTTCTTGCCACCAACTCCTCAATATGCGCCGTAGGCACCTCGTGTGAAAGATGTTGCGCCACCGCTCCTGCATAGTGTAAGTGCTACAAGTCTCGCTTCCATACATGAGAGTGCCAAGACAGCCGGACCTTGGTGTAGTGAGACAGCGCAGTGTCTTCCCAGACTGTCTTCGTCAGGCGGGCCATTACGGTACTTGCCCCGACAAGCCTACTGTCTATCTCCTTCTCAAGCGCGAGAATGTTGCTGATGGCAGACCCCAGATAAGTGAAACTGTTGACGACCTCCAGAGTGACGCCATCAATCTTTATGGACAGGAAAAGGGGGGGGGGAGGGGAGTGGTAATACTCTTTGTGCATACCTTCCTCTTTTCCAGGTTTATAGTGAGTCCAAACTTCTTGCACCCCTCGGCGCATCTGTCTCCCAGTCTCTACGTGCCCTCCTCACAATTGGTCACCAGACCTACGTAATCCGCAAATTTGCATCTCCCTAATGGGCACCTTCCTCACGTTTGTCCTCGCACACAGTCGGAACAGGTTAAACAGCCGCCCATCTGACCTGGTGTGCAGATAAACACCGTCCCCAGACATGCCATAAGCGTTAGATAGGAGCATACATATGAATATCCCAAAGAGGGTTGGCGCAAGCACACATCCCTGCTTCACTCCACTTTTGTTGAGAGTAAAGTTTGAAGGAGATCTATCGTATAAGACTGAACCCTTCATATCAGTATTTAAAGAAATGATCATGTAGCGTAGTTGTGAGAAGCAGCCAATCTTCTCGAGATGTTCGAATTGACACTTTCTACTAACCATCTTCCGGTAAGATGGCGACCAAGCAACAGCTGCTCTCGTGGTCTGCGATATTCGTGTGGTTTGTTCGTTCCACTTCATGTGTGGGGCGCTGTGTTGTGTGACGATCATTTTCTAACACGTCCTACGCTATTCACAGGAAGCCTATGTGTGTAAATTTCATCGGAATTCGGAGATTCACGATCTGTTCTTCGTGTGTAATAGAATAGCGTTGTTGGATAGGATGTCACTACGGTTTGCGCACCGTCCTTGGTTGTTGTGCACGGCCTGCTTGGAATTTGCGTGCCATGACTGGAAGGTGTAAGGTGTGCTCATGCTTGGCGCCGCATTCCAGTGGCGCTGAGGTCGGCTAACTCTTCCCTGGAAGAGTGAAAAGTGAAATTAGTAGCCTGCCGATTAAAGTGAGCTCACAAGCCAACCTCACCTCCTCGGGGTACACACTGGGCAACTAGAACCGTGAGGATCTAGGCTAACGAGGCAATGGCTCGCCTGGGGGACGGGCTCCTTCAGGTTACTTGCAGATGTTGGCCCACCGCAGCTTGGAGAGGAGATGGGCGCCGCCAGGTGATTTCAAGCCTAAGAATCACACATGAGGACAAAAACGAAATCTATTATACCAGATCGGTCGCAGCCCGGACAGACAGAGAGGGTTGGCGTGGGATTTTCATGTCTTTATGTGTTCCCAATCGACCTGATGGGTTATGGGATGAACTGAACTAAACTAACCAAGTCTAAGGTCTTGGTAAGGTCTAGAAACAATAAATAGAGCGGCTGGTCCTGTTCTATGCACTTCTCCTGGATATGACGAATAAAGAAAATCGTGTACGTTGTTGATCTACCTAATCTAAAGCCACACTTGGATTCTAGGTTCACCCTGTCCGCGAGCAGCGTCAGCCAGTAGCATTCAGGCGTAAACTTTTACTGAAACGCTCATGAGCGAGATCCCTCTATAATTATTGCAGTCCCAGCGGTCACTTTTTGTTTTTGTAAATAGTCGCAATGATGGCATCGCGCATATCTTGGGGAACTGCACCTTCCCCCCAGCAGAGGCATAGAAGGTCAAACATCGGCCGAACTAGTGATGGTTTCCCACCTTTGATGGCTTCAGGTGGGATACCATCGCTACCTGGTGCTTTACCGGTTCAGAGGTCAAGCTACTACAGAGTCGGCGGTCTGTCAAGTTCCTCCATAATGGTTCGACAGTGACCACCGTGTCCCGTGAGTAGAATTCAGAGTAGTGCTCCATCCATCTGGTAGTCATGTTCCATGGTTCTCACACCTGCCATATATCAGGAGGCAGCACCTCTCGATGTAGGGCACATGACGATCTTTATGCCTCTTTACATGCCCGAGATATTTCCCGCCTCTGAATTTAGCTGAAATTCCTCACACAGTTTCTCATTCGCGCATTGTCTAGCGGTTAGTTGATTCATACATCAGGCCACAACCTACTGAAAACGTCCTCTCATTTGGGCATTTTTGTATTAGCGATGAAGGCTTCTCGTTTGACCTCAATTACTGGTTCCACACTTGCATTGAGCCAGTTGTGATCGGCCCGGACCTTCATGCTAAACGTAGCTAATGCTGTATTATAAATGACACCTTTCATGACGTTCCACCTAGCTGTGGCGCCACACTCGGATCCTTTTTGAAGAGCAAGATTCAGGTCAGACACAAACTTCTCCGCCTATGAAGGAATCATCATCTGCGCAGTTGCCAGTCGTCACACAGAGGGAGTAGCTATCCTCGTGACAGCCAGAGCTGAAAAATCTATGATCAGTTGGGAACAAATTAGCGAAAGACTAATGTCAGTCAGATTCCAAACTAATGTTTTAAAACTACGATCTTACAATGTTACGAACCAACTAATCGCGACCTTGATACTACCAAAGACTATTTCCACAGGCTGCTTTCCAGTGCTGTAAACAAGATCCCCAAACATGAAATAGTAATAGGCGACTTCAATGCCAAGCTAGGTAACAACAATAACAGAGCACAAAGCCATTCGGGCACTCATGGTTTAGGAGAAATGAATGAGAATGGTGAACAACTATTATAATTCTGTGAAGTATCAAATCTTGTTGGGCAGTGTCGACAGCCTCAGGGTGACCGCTGCTTTTTTCGAAAAAATACAGGTTGACGTCTGACAGCGTACGAAGAAGAAGAAGAAATCTTGTTGTAACAGATACCACATTTCCCCATAAAGACATCTACATAATTAATTGGAATTCTCCTGATGGTAAAACAAAAAAATCAGATAGATCATTTCTGTATGCACACAAAGATCCGTTCATCAATTCAGGATGTTAGATCTTTTCGTGGCGCACACATTGGCAGTGTCCACAATCTTTGAAGAGCCAAATCAAAGATTAAACTGAAAAAAACTTTACCAGATGAAAAGCAAGAAGAAAATTGATGCACATAAACTGCTATTATAGTCCATCTTTTAATTCATTACTAAGGTCCGAAGCAATTTTCTACTAAACTGCATGTCAGATCAAAATTATTTTTCGCATGCAGCCTTAGAATATCCATTACGCTAAAACATTGATATTATTTAGTCCATAGATGTTAAGAATTTTGCACATCGGCGAATTCCATTGATCTTATAGGTCCATTGCAAAGAAATGGCGTTACATTTTAAAATTTTACAGTACGAAGTTTAATTTCTCGTCGTACTTTCTTCATGTTAATGTGTTGATAGATCAATTGATTGTTTGTGTTGCCCTTTATGTACAATCGTAAAAATGGCACCAATATGCAACAGTTAGTACAGCCCTTCGGTCACCATTAGATCCCAAGGCTGTATCAGTGACGCAGCGAATTTTATGTTGCATTAAGCATTTGAATTTTGAAATGTATTTGTTGTCATTGCATGTACATTTAATTGTTTTGATAAACATACGCGAATTTATTCAAGTCGGCTAATTAGTATATCCACAAAAGATTATATTAATCATCCGAATCTGTAGATTCAAAAAGCTTGATAATTGTTACTGGGTGGACAAATTGTAATTCGTCTCGTTGCCAGTTCTGTTCTTCTTCCCAGAGCACATGTTCAACACACTTCTTCTGAATGTCTATTTTTGAAAGGTACTCACGTGTCAGCACTTCAACACCACACATTTCAAATGTCCTGTTCTGCTTGGCAACTTGTACTTTGACTTTAGCCCACACAGGCTCTATAGTATTTAGATGCACATGATATGTAGGAAGTCACAGAGAAGTTTGACCTTTGTCTTCAATGATTTTGTCAATATAATATATCTTTGTCTTATTTGTCTTCCTCCCAAGCTGTAACAACTCGGGCTTCAAATACGTGTCGTCGAAATTCACTTTTTCCTTAACTAGCCATGTCCTAATTTGAGCGTTTATATTTGATGCAGTTGGTACTTTGTCTTCTTCTGATACTGTATTGGGATGGGATGCATTATCCATTACTAGGTACGATGGTCTATCCAGAACAGGAAGAAGATCATTCGTCATCCATTCATTTCTGTGTGGTAGTCTCTACCATAGGTACTTTTTTATTGTGAAATACGCTCAATGTCATGGACAAATTCTTTTCCACTGCTTCCGGCATACGCTAGTATAATGCGCTGCCCTTTGCTGCTTGGAATTTGTCTTTTATTTTCACCGTCAGATGATTTCCATTCTTTACCATAGGTGTGGTGAGCATTGACCCAGGATTCGTCCACGTATACAATATCATAGCCTTGCCTACGCCGTTCACCTATATGTCTTATGTATTTGCTTCTGACAGCAATCAAATGTGGCTTTTCATATATAATATTTCTGCCGCCTGAAGTTTTCCTCAAAGTAAAGCCGGCGGCTCTTACAATTTTTCAAAGAGTACTTTTTGAAATGTCCATACCGCAGTCTGATTGCAATGTTAATTTTTAGTTTCTGGAGAGCAACAAGTTGATTTTTCGTCAACAGTTTCAAAATTTTTCGTTTTATGACGTCTTCTTCTTCGTTCATCCTCAGATCAAGATTCCGGTTTCTCTTACAATGGACACCGTTGTTTGTAACGCTGTTTCATATCCATACAGCTTTTGTCTCATATCTGTCTCATGAGGCCAGTATTGTTCTCTCTTTTCTTGCGTGAGCGTTCAGCTTTGCAGGATGTGTTCCACGGTCATGATATGCTCCCCACATGGGCACCTGTCATCTGTCCCAATCCTCATTTTGTTGTAAAGATGACCCTTGAGTCTGTTATGCCCAGTTCTCAGTCTGAAGATGATGACTTGCTCTTCTCTAGTTAAGTTAAAGTAGCTGTCTTCTTTTGGGAAGTCGGGGTGTTGATCAGCCCATTTTACCCTGAAGTTAGCTTTATGACAACGTTAAAAGGATGATCTATCCAGACCAAGTGCTAATTCCGTTTGTTTTTCAGGGTAATTAATATCGCAATATAAATAACCAATCTTAGATTCCCTGCGGAAATTTTGCATAGTAAAACGGTAACCTTCTGCATCGTTTTAAATGTACATTTCAAACTCATTTTGAAATTGATATGAATGTAACTTTTGAAAAAGCAACTAAATGTCATAATAATGACCCACAAACTATAATATCGGGAAACGCCTATATCTGATCTACAGTTTCGCATGAATGACATTGGTTGTCTTCTGCACTCGACAAAGTGTCTAATTGTGCACTAGATAATCGGGAATGTGTTTTTACTGAGCGTATTTGAAGGTCAATACATCTATTTTTAAAACAGCACGACTGTGTACCCTACACATGTTAAAACTGTGTCCAATTCAGTGAGGTTGCTTTTAATATAGCATAATGAATACATTTTTCAAATTACATCAAATTTCTTAGAGAAAAAAAATAATTACTCAACGTCATGGATATTCTAAGGCTGCATGCTAAAAATAATTTAGATCTAACATGCAGTGTAGTAACAAAATTGCTTCGGACCTTATTTATGAATTAAAAGACAGACTTTAACTGAAATCCGAACAGAATACAATGCCAAGATACATAAGCGCATTGAGTCACTACTAACATTAACTGATAACACAACCATTGGAACGATTGATAACAAATGGGAACAGTTTAATACAATATTGGGGGACGGCGTGGCCTAGTGGTTAAGTGACACGGCTCACAACCCAAAGGTGCTGAGTTCGATCCCCATCACAGCACCGGCCGTTACCCCGGGGAAGCAAACCCTTAGAAAACGCAGGAGGAAGCAGACCCTTACATAAAATGCATGCTGAAGTCGGATGCATTAGGCCGACAGGCGCAAAATAAAACCGCAGTGCAACGCACACCGCCTTGGGGAATAGATAAATAAGGCGAACGCAAAAAAAAAAAAAAAAAAAAAAATACAATATTGAAAGACGCAGCTGAAACGACAGCTGGATATTCCAAACACAAAAAGAAAAAGTGGCTGATTGTAAAATCCAAGAAAGAAAGACAGCAAAATGAGATATCCTTGCAGCAACAACATCTATTACATACGAGAATTGCATTAAGGCGTGTGACTCACTTAATAAAATGCTTAAAAATAACGCTCGCAAAGACAAGAGGCAGTACTTCAATGAACTAGCCGCAACAGCTGAAAGTGGAGCAAAAGTGGGCAACAGCAGATACCTTCACTAGATCACAAGACAGCTATGAAATAAACTACTACTACAAATAAACCAATCAGAGATAAATATAGCAACCTTCTTGTTACAGAAACAGAACAGATGAAACTTTGGGCAGAACGTTTTACAGAGATATTGAATAGACCACATCTAACAACAACGCCTAATTTTGAAAACAAAACAGACATGCCCCTCTTACCAGTGTCCTGTGCAAAATTTACACTCGCTAAAATCAAAAGAGCCAACCACTAACTAAAGAATTTTAAGGCAGCAGGGGATGATGAGATAACTGGTGAAATGTTAAAAGCCGCATCTCCTATCCATCAGAACTGATGTGCGGAAAAACCACCACAACAGTGGAAAGATGGTATTATTGTAAAAATACCAAAGAAAGGAGACGTATCTGATTGTAACAACTGGCTTGGCATAACACTTCTGTCAGGGCCTGAGAAAGTACTCTGCAGCGTGATATTAGAAAGACTCTGGGAACAGATAGGTGCCATCATAAGAGAAGAACAGGCTGGTTTTAGACCAAAGCGTTCTTGCATTGATCAAATTTTAACACTCAAAAGAATCATAGAAGAATCAGTAGAAATGAAATCCCCACTAATCATCAACTTCATTGACTTCCAGAAGGCCTTTGACAGTCTACACCATCCAACATTATGGAAAATTCTAAAGAACTATGGCTTACCCTCAAAATACATAAATATTATCAAGGCCTTATATGATAATTCACGATGATGTGTTCGAACAACCGAAGGCAACACTGAATGGTTTAAGATAAAAACAGGAGTAAAACAGGGATGTATTTTATCACCTCTATTATTTGACAAAGCTATAGATTGGATTATGAAACACTATGCTTATGATCTGTAACAAAATATGGGTGACCGGAAACTGGCCGGACTTATGGACGAAATCAATAGTTATACCGTTACATAAGTCTGGAAACCTAAAGCTGTGCCAAAATTACAGAACAATAAGCCTCATTAGCCAGGTCATGCTTAGATTAATCCTCGACCGATTGAAACCCCAAGCAGAGAACATTATTGCCGAGGAGCAAGCAGGGTTCAGATAGGGAAGAAGCACTACAGAACAGATATTTAATTTAAGGCTGCTAAGCGAGAAATATCTGGAACAGCAGCAAACACTGTATCATGTGTTTGTGGATTTTAAGAAGGCATTTGATAGGGTATGGCATAAAGCGCTTTGGGCAACCATGAGGTTGTATAATATCAACGGAAATATTATAACGGTCCTTGAACACCTGTATAACAAGGCGTCTAGTGCAGTGCTTGTGAATGGGAGGCGAGGAGACTGGTTTCGTACATCAGTTGGTGTGAGACAGGGGTGTACACTCTCTCCAACTCTTTTCAATATATTCCTTGAAGGAATTATGAGTGAGGCACTTGGAGGTCACGTTGGTACTGTCAAGATAGGGGGCCGAACGATTACCAACCTTCGTTTTGCAGATGGTATCGACGGGTTGGCTGGTTCAGAAGCAGAACTCCAGGAATGGGTCAGAAGGCTCGATAAAACAGCTCTTGACTATGGTATGGAGATAAACGCTGGAAAGACAAAATTAATGACCAACAACGCTAGGGGCTTCAAGAGCAAGATAAAAGCTAACGGTCAGGAACTCGAAGTGGTTGACCGTTTTAAATATCTTGGGTCGATTGCCAGTGATGAAAGATCAAAATGTGAAGTATTGGCCAGAATAGCACAGACAATAGCGGCGCTTGCACGGCTTAACAAAATCTGGCAAGATAAACGGTTAGCACTAAGCACGAAAATCAGATTAATGCGTACACTGGTCCTGTCAATATTCCTCTATTCGTGTGAGACATGGGCAGTTACAGCTGACGTTCAACGAAGGATACAGGCCTTGGAGATGAGATGTTTCCGAAAACTTTTAAACGACACGTACAAAGATCGAGTTACAAACGAGGAAATACGAAATAGAATTACAACGGTAATAGGGCCTTTCGAAGATCTCTTGGCAACTGTCAAAAGAAGGAAACTCACTTGGTACGGTCACATATCGAGATCAAATGGTCTTGCAAACACAATCCTCCACGGGAAGGTGCATGGCAGACGACGAAGAGGCCGGCCCAAAAAGAGATGGGAGGACAACATAAAAGAATGGACCAGTCTCCGACCAGAAGAGTCACAGGCAGCGGCATCTGACAGAGAAGGGTGGCGTGGCGTTGTGAGGATGTCTTCATGTGTGCGCCAACGACCTCATCGGTTACGGGATGACTTGACCTGACCTGACCTGATGCTTATGATAAGCATTTAGGCACAGAATGAACAGATAACACAACCTTGGAACATCTTGATTTTTGCAGACGACTTAGTGCTACAAAATACCACTAATAAAAGAACACAAGAAAATATAGATAGACTATGCCAATGGTCAGAACAGACAGGACTTCAAGTAAACGCCCCAAAGATTAAAAGCATGGCTTACACAAACAGGGAAAATCTCTACAAAATGTCCAACACTACACGTACCTGGGAAACAAAATAACACAAGATGGAGATGCCACGAAAGAAATTTTTCCTAGAGTTGTTTTGGGCTCATGCGCCTTTAATGAGCTCACCTACATCTGGAAATCAACGACACTGAGCAAACATACCAAGGTCAGACTATTCAACTCAATCGTAATATTAATATTGTGAAAGCTGGAAGACAACAAAAGCGCCGGAAAACAAACTAAATATCTTTGAAAATAAAAGTTTAAGAAAATTATTGAATCTACGCTGGGACTAGTTCATAACTACTGACTGACTCGATAAGAACAGAGACAAACCAACTTTATGTATCGACCATCATCCGAGAAAAAACAATGGACATACATCGCCGTCGGACATGTCCTTAGAATGAACAACATCCGTCTTCCATTGCAAGCACTCGAATGGACACCAAGGGGCGTTTGGAAAAGAGGGAGACCCAAGGAAACACTCAAAAGAACAATCATCCGAGAGGGCTCAACTATGGGCCTCAGCACCATACAAGATCTAAAAATAGTGGCGTCGCACTGCTCCAACTGGAGACCATTTGTTTCTGCCTTATGCGCCGTATTTGGCGCGCAAAGAACATAGATAGGCATAGAAAGAGAGAGATGCTGGAACAGATACGCAGTTTTATTTAGGGCAGATTATAACAAGTGATAGGGAAGTAAAGAAGAGAATAAGAATGATCAAAAACACATTTAACATGATAAATATATTGACATCCAGGCAAATGACAAATAAACAGAAAATGAGTCATCAAGTGTCAAATATATTCCTCATTACTACACGATGCGGAAACGTGGTATATGAGAAGACAGCTGGAGGACAAAATAGACGCAATTGAAATGTGAATTATACAAAGAAGAGTCCATAGCTCAATGTTTGCAGACGATCTGGCTATGTGGACCTCTGAAAAGAATCTCACCATAGCAAGAAATCGGATGCAGACGGCCCTAACATCGCTGGAAGAGTGGGCGAACTCATGGCTGGTCAAAATAAACGAGGAGAAAACCACATGTACAATATTCTCGCTTGCAATCAAACCCCAAAACACCAAATTAAGTCTAAATGGCAAATTCCTGCAGCCAAACGACAACCCAAACTATCTGGGAGTCACGTTTGATCGGCGCATGACAAGAAAAGTCAGATCGATAGAAACCGAATGAGAGCCAGAGAAAGAATGGCAATCATGAGGAAACTTGCTGGCACAAGCTGGGGAGCAGACAAAAGTATACTAAAGAAACTGTACACTGGAAGATTGAGACCAGTTCTCGAGTATGGCATTGCGGCATGGACAACAGCAGCAAAGGCGAACTTCGATAAAGTTAACAAACTTCAAAACCAAGCCATGAGAGTTATAACAGGAGGCATGAAGTCAACGCCAATTGTAGAACTTGAAAAGATTACAAAGCTGCAATCCATGACCGATAGAAGAGACTGCAGAGCCCAGCTGCAGTCAGAGAAACTCAGAAGACTGACTGACCATCCAATGCACCAGAGACTAAACAATTTGGGAAATGGGAAACTAAAGCGGAGAAACTTTGCAGAAATAGCCAAAGCAAAGATGCACGAAGATCCCATAAACGCACTAACAATACCAAAGCCCATCACTACTGTACGAAAACCTACCTGGAGGCAGGATATATTTCCAGAGGTGGTAGAAAATATACCAGGTATTGGAAACAAAAACTGCCAAACTGAAAAAGAAAGGAGAGATACTACACTAAGCTTTATATCGAAAAACTACCCAAGCATGGACTGGACCCATGCATACACCGACTGTTCTGTAACAAACACTACACAGAACGGAGGGGCAGGAGCATTCCTGAACCTACCAAATGGCAGAAAAATAACACTGTCATTCGCTACTGGTAAGTACACAAGCAATTTCAGAGCGGAGGCAGAGGCACTGATGACGGCAGTGGAAGAAATGGTGACACATAAAGAAAATGAAAGCCATATAGTCCTGCTTACAGATGCTCTGGCCGTAGTCACAGCGCTAAAAAGCCAGAAAAACACTGAACTTAATGGCTTAAGAGCAGTACTCTGTCAACTATGCCAGCAGTCCGCACCAAAAAGGGTAGTGGTACAGTGGGTCCCATCACACTGCAACATCCAAGACAACGAGGAAGCAGACAGACTGGCAAAAGAAGGTGCAAGACTACCACAAACAGATACCAGTATGACGTACGAAGACTAAAAACGGCTTATTAAAGCCAGATACATGACCAAATGGGAAACTGAACATACCGGCTACACCAAAAATGATGCCTATTACCAGTTGAACAGAAGAGAGCAGGTCGTTGTCTTCAGACTTCGCACTGGCCACAATAGACTGAGGTACCACCTATTCAACAAATTGAAGATAGGTGGTACCGACGAATGCCCGTGTGGTACCGGGAAAATGACCGCTGAGCATCTGCTGCAGAACTGCCCGACATACGAGGATCAGAGAGAGCAGATGTGGCCATCACCAGTGGAACCACAAGACAAGCTCTATGGCAGTGTCGACAGCCTCAGGATGACCGCCGCTTTTTTCGAAAAAATAATGGTTACTGTCTGACTGCGTACGATGAAGAAGAAGAAGAAGAAGAAATGTGAATATAAATAAGAATGGGTCGCATTTCGTGGAAAGAAAGACAAACTTCTTCTTCTTCTTCTTCTTTCGTTCTCAATCTCCCGCTACCAAACCATGAAAGGGCTTAAGTAGCAGAATGTAGTCCAGAGAACGGAATGCGTTGTGTCGTAGTTTACAGCTTGACTGCGATATTTGCACCTTTCGGTCCAACACATCCGACTTCAGCAAACATTTTTTGAGTACCGGGTTAGCATTCCCTCTTCGATCCCTTCTCCTTAGCCAGTCTGCCCTGCTGCAGCCTGTTATCCATGATCACCGCGTGGAGGTGTAGAAGGGTCTTTGGCAGCTATGGTTCGCTGGCCTTGACACTAGCAGTCAGTTATGAGTCGCTGACCATTGCAGTTCATGCGCTGCTCGGCATCTTGATCCAGAAAGACAAACAAATAAAAAAGTTCTGGCGAGTTTAGGAATATGAATGGAAATACTGTAAGACATTAAATTAGTCAAATCAAATATGTTTGACATATTAAAAAAAAAACACGTTGTTCTGTTGAGAACAATACTTGAAGGCAGGCAGGAAAGAGAAAGACGATAGGACATTGGGAGAGTAACATCAAGTGATTGACTAAAATAGTCTCTCGGTGTGTACCATCTAGACAAGAGATAGAGAATATTGGAGGTCCATTACAGCCACTATTCGATGAAGAGACGGAGTTGAGACATCAACTAGCTATTTCCCAGAAAGAGAATAGAGAATCTATTTAGACATTTATTGTGTATGTTTCGATGGGGATTTCCCATGCCAGTGTTACTTTCATGTTTGGACTTCACCAGTTTTCGATTTCGCGTTTCTAGGAATCTTGAACTAATCATTAGTTCAAAATGTCTACATTATCAGGTACATTTGTGTTCAATTTCTTAATTTGTCCACCAATACAAATGTAGGTGATCATATCTGTTCATAGCTATCATATACAGTACAGCTACTGTGCAATAATGTTTATCTGCTAGTCCATTTTAGTCAATTTTTAGTTTTATATTTACATTCAAGTTATTCAAAATGAAAGTTTGTCAACAAGGAGGTAAGTAAGGCAGTAAGCAGTTTGAATTTGAAACAGTATCACCCATTCACTGACTATCACAACACATAGAGCTGAAATATTTATAATGATGTAACATGCAAACAAGTCAGTGATTGATTCGTCATTGATTGTCAGAAGACAACGTGTAGTTTTGTTTTTGTTTTAAAAATTTTTTTAGAACAATTTTACAAAAATTACATCGTCATCAAAATCGTTCAACTCCCCGCGGATCAGAGATCTTTAAAAAAATAGGCGATTGTCTCCTTTTGCCTGTCCTTCTTTCTAGCTGTCTACGTCTTCCCTGTTACCCTTCTTATGTAATATGTTTGTTTGTCACACTGTCCAGTGTCCTCTTCATGAGTATAATTAAGTCTGCCTATTAGGCTATTAGTATTATAATAATAATTATTATTAGTATTATACTAATAATACTTCTCTTACTTGTGTAGGATAGGGGATTCCAGAACATAATAATACTATGTTTACTGTTTAGTAATCGTAATGCTATGACAGTATAAGCTATTTACATACGATAATCACGAAATGTTTGTCCAATCCAACGCCAGGGCAGTCTCCTTACATTAAGCCCCACTGACATTAGTGACATCTGCCTAGTTGATTAGTTCTTTACCATAGTTCCAAATTATTGACAGCTAAGTAATAAAATAAATAATAATAAGTCATTGATTGCTGTAGGCCACTCAGACCTAGTCAACTATTGCCTTGTTGTCAATATTACTAGCATTTTCTATACACATCCAGTTCTCATGCTGATATGCAGAAAATCTTTGAAATCCACATTCCAGCATCCTCATTAATGCACTTCTCAAGGGACAGCCAATTTACAAGTAAACAAGAATAGGTAGAGGGAGGGTGAGTGGTGCTACAGCCATAAAGAAGTATTGAAACCAACAACCCTGATCAGTATCAGGCAAGTGCAATGTTAGGTAGGATAAAAAGAAATATTAAACATAGGAGCAAGGAAGTGATAGTCAAACTGTATAAAGCATTAGTTTGACCTAGATTCTGTACAGGTGTGTAGTCCTTATCATAGAGGGGCTATAAACATGCTGGAAAGAATACAAAAAAGAGCGACAAAGCTGATAGTGGGATTCCAGAATTACAATTATGAGGAAAGACTCAGAAAAACCAGCCTACAGTGTCTAGAAAAGAGAAAAATTTGTGGTAACAATACAGGTTTATAAGATGATCAGAGGAATGGATAAATTAAACTATAACAAGTTTTTTAAAATACAGCCACCCACAATAACAAGAGGGCATAGCTACAAGTTGATTAAAGAGAGGTCCAGATTAGATATTAGGAAATATTTTTTTAGTCAGAGAGTGGTGAATGCATTGCCACGGAGAGGTAGTGGATGCAGGGACTGTTAATGAATTTAAGAATAAATTGGATGCGCATAGTTTTTAGAGCAAGATGATGTTAATGAAACTGGTTGTATACAGACTCTGCAGAGTCTTCTAAACCAGTATAAAGACATTAAGTTAAATTAAGATGGCCAATGATAACCCCTAATTTATCAGCTCAGATCCCTCCAGCGTCAGCCGACTGCCCTGGGGAAAATTCGAGGGGCATAAACATTCTAATTGTCTGCTGGTCATTTCTGACGAAACTACACAACTGGAATGAGAAACTGGTTGTCTACAGACTCTACAGTCTTCTGGGTGTCGAGAGGTAAGACACTCTCCTCTCAAAGCTATGAACAGAAATGGTGGACAATTAAATCCTACCAGTTTTCAAGCCACCTCTGGTCTCAAGGGAGATGGGACCAGAGTGCCTGCATTCTGAGTTACCTCCAGTCGTCTTGATTTATGTCCTGCCATTGTTCCAAGGGAACTCAGGACCAGAGAGTGAGGTTAATAACTAGTGCAGTTACTTCCTCACTGTAATTCAAGAACACCGCAAGCTTAATCATCAAGATAAAACCTTCTGATGATGTTATCTTCGCTTGCGATGAGCAACTAGCTAACTAAAATAATAAATCACTTCTTCTTTTCCATTTGTCATTCCAGCTGGAGTATACCACTACATTTGATCTTGTTTAGGAAGCCTACGTCAAAGCATTTTGCATACTTTTTGTGGTGATGATTTCTGTAGCAATTTGTTTTCCATAATGATGTGCTAGTACTATGCACAGCTCTCTTTAGTTGCTTTTTAGGATGACATGCATGTTGGCGCAGTGGCCCTGTTGATTCCTTGGGATCCACCTCAGGAAAAAACTACTTACTAAATAAAAAAGTAGAACTGGACATTGTATTATGTTATTTGGGATCCCATAGAATAAATCTATTAGAAAGTTTGTAGGACTGAAGTGTCTATCAATTTCCTACCCATGGTAGAAGACAATGATATATGGGTGTGAGGTTTGGAGTCTGCGCAAATCAGACACAGAGAAGCTACGAATTACCGAAAGAGTAATGGAGCGCGAAGAGTCCTAAATATCTCCCTAAGAGACCATATCTGAAATACGGGCATCCACAACTAAACAGAGTTCCGGGATGTCGTTGACTATGCATCAATGCGAAAGTACAGATGGGCCAGCCTTTGTGGTCCATATGACTGACAATAGATGGACAAGGAAAGAATCTTTCTGGTGCCCATACAACTACAAACGCCCATGCTGCCGCCCACCAACGAGATGGAGAGATTATCTGCACCACGCCCTTGAACCATCATGGTACTCCAGGGCAAGGGACAAACACAGGTTCAAGCAGCTTTTTGGCAACCTGGCATCTGGCAATACCAGGATTCTTCTTCTTTTTCGTACGCTGTCAGACGTCAACCTGTAATTTTTCGAAAAAAGCAGCGGTCATCCTGAGGCTGCCGACACTGCCATAGAGCTTGTCTGGTGTTGCCACTGATGATGGCCACATGTGCTTTCTCTGGTCCTCGTATTTCGGGCAGTTTTGCAGCAGATGTTCAGCGGTCATTTTTCCAGTACCACAACTGCATTCGTCAGTGCCACCTATCTTCAGTTTATTGAATAGGTGGTACCTCAGTTTGTTGTGGCCTGTGTGGAGTCTGAAGACCACGACCTGCTCTCTTCTGTTCAATTGGTAATAGGCATCATTTTTTGTGTAGCCAGTATGTTCTGTTTCCCATTTGGCCATGTATCTGGCTCTAATAAGGCTTTTGGACTCTTCTTAGGTCACACTAGAATCTGGTTGTGGTAGTCTTGCACCTTCTTTTGCCAGTCTGTCTGCCTCCTCGTTGCCTTGGATGTTACAATGGGATGGAACCCACTGTACCACTACTCTTTTTGATGCGGTCTGCTGGCATAGTTGACAGAGCACTGCTCTTAAATCATTAACTTCAGTATTTTTCGTGCTTTTTAGTGCTTTGGTACAGCCAGGGCATCTGTAAACAAGACTATCTGGCTTTCATTTCTTTTGCCTGTCAGCATTGCTTCTGCTGCAGCCCTCAGTGCCTCTGCTTCCGCACTGACAGTGTTATTTTCCAACCATTTTGTAGGCTCAGGAATACCCCTGCCCCTCCATTCTCTGTTGTGTTTGTTACAGAACCGTCGGTGTATGCATGGGTCCAGTCCATGCTTGGGTAGTTTTTCGTTATGTACCTCAGGGTTATGTCTCTTCTTTCTTTTTCAGTCTGGCTGTTCTTGTTTCCAATACCTGGTATATTTTCTACCACCACCGGAAATATATGCTGCTTCCAGGTAGGTTTGCGTACAGTAGGGATGGGCTTTGGTGTTGTTAATTAATGTGTTCATAGGGTCTTCGCTCATCTTTGCTTTGGCTATTCATGGCTCTGACTAACTTCCATAGTTTGTTCCCTTCTTTATCTAAATTGAGGCTTTCTGTTTTGTTTTTCAAGCTGTCTCTTGTTATTTGGTTTAGTGTTCTTTTGTATTTCGCCGTGATGGCTTTGAGGGCGATATTTCCCTGAATAGATTGTTCTCTCTCTGTTCCTAGCATTTGAGACTTCGTCTTCCGCTTTCTGCAATTCATCATTTCAGTACGGCGTGTAGTTTTTCCTTGCCCCTCTTGTGATGGTTTCGGTGGCTGCTTGCATTATTGCTTTGCTTAGGCTTTCCACTATGGGTTTCATATTGTTATTCCGTGTGTTGATGGTTTCACACAGCCCATCTGTCAGCAGTGCAAATCTGTCCCAGTCGGCTCGTTTATAGTTCCAACGTGGGAGCGGTTTTATTTCTTGTGGGCCTACTACCATATCAACTTCTAGCCTAATTGGCCTGTGGTCGCTACCTGCCAATTGGTTGAGCACCTGGCGGTCTATTTTGTGGTGAATATCCACTGTGGAAAAGGCCAAGTCTGGAGTAGAGGTGGTATGCCATGTTCTAGAATAGAAGCTAGGGCTGTCCTCCGGCCTATTGATAAGATAGAGATTTGTGTCTATCTCCCAGTCTTCCCCTTCATCAACTCTGTTGTCTGTGTCCGAATATCCCCATCTCTCCGAGTGGCTGTTGAAGTCGCCAACTACTAGGCAGCTGGAGTCTTTGTTGGGTGGGCCATACCGGTTGAAGATGCAGATCTTAGTTTCTTGTGTCATTATGTCAACTCCTACAATTTCTGCTTGTCCGGTTTGATTGACAGCTACCGCGCTGCTCGGTATGCAGTTACGTGTTAGTATCAGAACCCCTCCTTTGTGACCTTCCCTATCAAGACGGAAGGTCTGGTATCCTCTGGTTGAGAATTTGTGGTTGTTGTTGAGGTGCGTTTCTTGGATACATACCACGTCAATCTTACCTTCATGCAGGTGATGTGTTAGGGAAAGCTTTTTGTTAATGACTCCCTCCGCATTCCACTGTAGTATTCTGAGGGTCTTGGGTTTTTGGTCAGTAGTTTTTGCCCCATCACCTTGTGCCTTGACTCCACAGCACATGGGTGGGTGACCACCAGTAGCATTGGGTGGGCCCCTTTGAAGCGTGAGGCCCGGCACTCTCGCTGCCTGGCGGGACTCCACAGGATGAGCGCCACACTTTTTTCTGTTAGGTTGTACCGTCATCATACAGTGATATACGTTGCACTGTTTAGTTAAGCCTGTGGTCCAGTGCATCCGATTTCAACAGGCGTTTCTGTAGGGATGCCCTCCTTAGCCTTTGGCTGTCCCCAGCCTATCTGCAAGGCAGCAATTGTTTGTGGTCAGAGTTGTCTCTCTTAGGGAAGCTGTCTTGCAGGACTATCGAGTCTTCACCACTTGTGTCTATAGGGTGTGGTGATGATATGATATGATGGACTATGTACTAGTTTGTACTATCCCGGAAGAGAGGCAGTCCAGTGTGTCTGTGTCCCAGGATCGTCACGTCCTGCCAGAAACGTAGCATATGCATGTGAGTGGGGTATCTCCTTGCTCCCTTTATTTTCTCGGCTCCTCTGCAGTGATGGTACGCCTAGCATTCCCCGCCACCTGGGAGGCTGTCACAATAGGGCAGAGGTGCAGTGTCCGCTGGCCTGCATCTCTTCTGCGTCCATTGGGATGACTGATAGTAGACAGAGGTAAAGAGCGAGGCAGGAGTGCATTTAACCAGGGGACAAGCCTGGTCATGGCACGGAGATGTTGTTCGCCTGGTGTGCGGACATATCTCATGATCAAGGGTTGAGTCTCAACAGTTCACAGTGAGGTGGCTGCTCTACTGCTTACGACACCCCAACCGAGAACTAAAAGTCTTCTACTAGTGGTTTCACACCTCGACGCAGTATGGGGTGAATATCGTGCAGCTCCCCGCCCGCTTTGATCGGCGGAACGACAGAGACCTCTTTCTGCGGCTCAACCGGGTCGGGCTGAGACGCAAGCCCCAGGTCCCAACACATCGTTGCCTCTCGTCGCAGTGGTGCTGAGATTCAGGGCGGGATTCCGGCTTAGAGGCGTTCGGCCGTAATCCCTCAGATGGTAGCCTCGCACCATTAGCTTATCAGCCAGGCACGTGGACCAAGAGTCTGAGATCTGCGATTCCTCTCGGATTGAGCAGGGTTACCATAGCAACGCCCTGTCATTAGTAGGGTAAAACTGACCTGTCTTCCGAGGGTCTAATACCAGCACCCGTTCACTATTAGACCCAACGAATCAAGAGAGAGCTATTTGTCAATCAATGGCCAAGTGTCTAAAACCTGCGATTCCTCTCGGATTGAGCAGGATTACCGTAGCAACGCCTTGTCGTTTGTAGGGTAAACTGACCTGTCTTTCGAGGGTCTAATTCCAGCACACGTTCCCTCTTAGACCCAACGAAAATGCTCTCATCCTGTCAGTTATTTCAGTGTTGGCGTGTTGAGTCAAATTAAGCTGCAGGCTCCACTCCTGGTGGTGCCGTTCCGTCAATTCCTTTAAGTTTCAGCTTTGCAACCATACTTCCCCCAGAACCCAAACACTTTGGTTTCTCGGAAGCTGCTCGCAGAATCATCGAAGCAACTCCTGCGGATCGCTAGTCGGCATCGCTTATGGTCAGAACTACGACGGTATCTGATCGTCTTCGCGCCTCTGACTTTCGTTCTTGATTAATGAAAACATTCTTGACAAATGCTTTCGCAGTAGCTCGTCTTGCGGCGATCCAAGAATTTCACCTTTAACGCCGCAATACGAATGCCCCTGTTTGTCCCTGTAAATCATTACCTCCAGTTCCGAAAACCAACAAAATAGAACCGAGGTCCTATTCCATTATTCCATGCACCATTATTCAGGCAGCCGAAGCCTGCTTTGAACACTCTTATTTTTTCAAAGTAAACACGCCGGCCACCCGGGACGCTCAGCGAAGAGCACCCGCGGGACAGAGCCGGCAGACGGTAGGGCAGGAGACAACGGGCACGCCCGCCTGCGCCTGAGATCAAACTACAAGCTTTTTAACTGCAACAACTTTAATATACGCCATTGGAGCTGGAATTACCGCAGCTGCTGGCACCAGACTTGCCATCCAATAGATCTTCGTTAAAGGGTTTAAAGTGTACTTATTCCAATTACGGGGCCTCGAAAGAGTCCCGTATTGTTATTTTTCGTCACTACCGCCCCGTGCCGGGAGTCGGTAAGTTGCGCGCCTGCTGCCTTCCTTGGATGTGGTAACCATTTCTCATGATCCCTCTCCGGAATCGAACCCTGATTCCCCGTTACCTGTTACAAACATGGTAGGCATGTCACGTACCATCGACAATTTATAGGGCAGACATTTGAAAGATGTGTCGCCGGCACATGAGGCCATGTGATCAGCACAATACCAGGATTCAAGTAATGTAGAAGACGAGAAACAGCTGGCAAAGGGGGTTGGGATGTTGGACTTAGGACCACGAGGACTATGTTTAAAACTTTGGTATGGCACAGGTTTTTCTCTATCAGAAGTAAAAAGAAATCTAACCTGAACAGTGCATTGCGGACTGTAGGGACATTATTATTTAGCCATACAACTATTGTTGATCTTAACTTAACTTAGCGTCTTTATACTGGCTTAGAAGTTTCTGCAGAGTCTGTATACAACCAGTTTGATTTACATTACCTTGCTCTAAAAGCTATGCACATACAATTTATTCTTAAATGCATTAACTGTCTCTGCCTTCATTCACCACTCTCTGAATAAAAAAATATTTTCTAATATCTAATCTGGACCTCTCTTTAGTCAACTTGTAGCTATGCCCTCTTGTTCTTGTGGGTTACTGTATTTTTAAAAACTTATTATAGTCTAATTTATCAGTTCCTCTGATCATCTTATAAACCTGTATTAAGTCCCCTCAAATTCTTCTCTCTTCTACACACTGTAGGCTGGTTTTTCTGAGTCTTTCCTCATAACTGGAATTCCACTATCAGCTTTGTCGCTTTTTCTTGCATGTTTATATCCCCTCTATGATAAGGACTCCACACCTGTACACAGTACTCCAATCTAGGTCTAACTAAAGCTTTATACAGTTTGACGATCACTTCCTTGCTCCTATGTTTAATATTTCTTTTTATCATACCTAACATTGCATTTGCCTTTTTCACTGCTACCTGAACTTGCTTATTCACCTCAACTGTATGATCTATTATAACTCCTACGCCCCTTTCCTTATCTATCTTTCTAATATTGTTCTCTCCCATTCTGTAATTATGTTCCATATTGGATCTACGCATGTACATTTATCTACATTAAACTCCATTTGCCAGCTTACAGACCATTTTCGAATTTTATCTAAATCCGACCTCAATATATCTACTTCTGCGTTAGATGAGACACTACTGCATAATTTTGTGTCATCAGCAAATTTTACAACCATGGAATCCCATATCAATGTTCAAATCATTTATCAAATCAAGAACAAAATTGGTTCCAAAACCGAGGCCTGTGGCACTCCACTTTTCACTTCACACCACTCAAAGTACTCCTTATTTATGCCCACCCTCCGCCTTCTTCCCGTTAACCAATTTCGTTCGTTATTTTAACAGAATTTATAGAGTATAAAATACCACCTCCCACTACCCTATCTTTCCTTAACATTGTATATCCCTCTATTTCAAGTTCACTATCTGCAATGTCCTCATATGTCCATGATTATGTTAACCCTATTATATCTGGTTTTTCTTCTTCTATATACAGTTCCAATTCTTCTCTTTTATTGACTATGCTTCTCACATTTGCATAAAAACATTTTTGTTTGTAATTTTGTTATTTTTCCATATTTTGATTTTGCTTTATCATTTTAATTTTTGCTTTTCCGATATTGTCGATGGCCTATGCACTGAGAGGTGCGACAGGCTTTGATTGATTGATTGAATTGATATAACTCCTCCCAGTAACAATAGCAATGGGATTAAATTCAGTAGTGATAGTTTATAATTTTTAAATAATACTATTAATTCAAGTTTCCCTTCATCTGTCGCTCACAGATTGGCTGATCGAATTATGTGATTTTATGCTTACGTTGTGAGAAGGTTTAATTTAGTTGAAGAATTAACGTCATTTGGACACGGTTTAATCCATAAGTTCTCTGTTCTTCTCCATATTTTTTTGAGAATCTCAGCACAATGCACAAACTCCTTAGCACCTGTGAGGTTCTCGGAATAGATAGGGTAGATTTGTAACATTATTTTGAATTTTACATGGGCAGCAGCTGTTAAGCCTACTCTTTTAGATTTCCAACTGCCAAGGGATTTCAGCATGCACAACTGTGCACACGGACGTCCAATCTCTACTACCCAGAGATCCTAGGAATTAACAGAAAGTCCCTGTGAAAAAATCATGGTCTCCACCGTGATTTGAACCAGCGATCTGCAGCACTGGGGGCCGACGTTTTACCTCAAGACCAAACAGTCCGCTGCGTGAACGTACAGGGTTCAAATCCAGGACAAGCCCTAATGTTTTTTGTCCTTCTTAATTTCTGTTTAAAATCTGATTAGCACTTTTCATTCTATTATGGCGTCAATAAATAAATAGTTGAGATCGGGAAACAGCTGCAATTTGTTTATGTTCCGACTGTAAGTGCCATCAAATTTACTAGTCATAAAGTGAACTAATTTTTGTAATCAATAGTAGTAAAATAAACCAACACTAAATACCTCCTTTGCAAAATTTTATTTTCAGACAGCATGGTGGCCTAGGGATGTGATCCTTGCCTAGGGTGCTAGAGGTCAATGGTTCAAATCCTATACGAGTTTATGATTTTTTTACTTCAAATTTTCTGTTTAAAATCCTATTTAAACTTTTCAATGCGTAACGCAGTGGTTAGCGAGCTGGTTTTGCATCTGAGTGGTCCTGGGTTCATTCCCCAGTTGAGGTGGAAATGTTTTTTCAGACCGCAACGGCTCCCGGGTTGACCCAGCCTTAAATGGGTAATGGTTCAGTCCGGGAAGTAAAAGTGACAAGGGAGAGGAGATGGCTACCGCCCTGATATAGCTGAACAAGGGACGACGTGGGCTAGTGGTTAAGTTACACAGCTCATAACCCAAAGGTGCTGGGTTCACTCCCCATCACAGCACCGGCAGTTACCCCGGGAAAGCAAACCCTTATAAAATGCAGGAGGAAGCAGACCCTTACATAAAATGCATGCCGAAGTCGTATGCACTGGGCCGACATGCGCAAAATAAAAACATAGCACACCACCTGGGAGAAAAGGAATAAGGCAAACGCAAAAATAAATATATGTCTTTGAAATGTGAGATCACTAACACCTCACACCCCTACAGCATTAATGCTATGGGTTACTTTACTTTACTACAGTTTCGTTGGCGGGCAGATGTTCTGCACGTCTGATAGTTTTTAATGAAAGGTTGTTTCATACGGAAGCATACTGAACGAGACACAACCTCATCCCCATTCCTGTTCCTGGAAACTGCCTATCACAGCAGTACGGCTAACAAAGTCGGAATTGACACATTAATCCCCACAGTGGTCAGTTTATCGAGGAGCATCACTTTGCACTATAGATCGGTCTACCATAAGTACGCCTGTTATGTAAGAAGAGTCACTGAAATCCACTACTAATCAAACATCGTGAATAGTGAACTCAGCAGAAGTAGCTTCTTACATCAAAAAGCAACAACGTTATGACACAAAAATATGGTGTGATGGTAGCAATCTTCTATCTTTATTTGTTCCAGCAGCATCAAGTGGTCGTTACTACTGCAGTTGAAAGGAAGCCTGCATAAATGCATTTAATGTTCTTTTGTGTAAGGTGAAGGTCAGTCCCATGGCAACAATTGCTGCCTGCAATGAAGATAACTCTTCATGCACTAAGCCACAGCCTATGTGAGATAAGATAAGCAGTTCCCTTCCTTGCTGTTTAAATCTTCCCCAACTCATACGTCGGGTACCAATTTACAGAAGGAGTGGTCGAACCAGCAACGAACCACACCCAGATTTTATTTGGTTGTCCCCGATTTTGAACTCTGGCTAGCTGAAATCCCAGTCTTAGCAATCCAGCTCACTGTCAACTAGGCTACACTTTCCAATCTTCTGTAGTAGTATGTAATATAGCACTTATTTTACATAAGGTTGCTAGCCGCATTAACACCCTTCTTTAGCCATAGTCACTTATACATCATGTATAGTTGGGTTCTATTCTGTCATGCTCTCAGTGAGACTCGTGGATACCCGGTATGAGACTAGTGGTTCATAATAGTACATTGTTGTAATTTATTCCTTTCAGATTCTGAGGACGAAGCTGACCAACGTCCTTCCTTTGGTAATCCGTCATCGAAGATGGCCATAGTTGGTTCTGCATTGATCAGATCAGGAAGTAAGCGAAAATTTTCAGCAATTTCAGCTGATGGAGATGCTAAAAGAAATGGTGGCTCTACTTTTACCCAGACTCCCACTGAATTTGTCAAGGAAAAGGGATCTTTCCAATCTGACATGCCAGATGCTGTTCGCAATATGATGGTAATTTTATCCGTCTGAAAAATTATGTCCAGTGTGTTTCATTTCTTGCATACATTATCTGTTACACAAATTATGTTTTGTCAATGGGTGCTCTATGCTGTTGGCAGGTTTAGCTAAGTAGAACAAGTCAGAGCACAAAATATAATTGCTGTTCAACAAGAATTTAAAACCTCGCTTTTTCTTTGATTGAGAGCATCTAGTGTTCACATGCTCAAGTTGATCGAGCTGTAATTGAATACCTAGCTTACTTTTAAGGAAGGGAACTGACAACCCCATGTCATAAAATGGAAAAAGACTAATAGAACTGACTTCTTTGCAGCTGAGCACCCCAATGGGTGCTCAGTTCCTTTCAGATAGTTCTGATAAGATTGTGAACTCTGTAGCGGCTGCTGTGTGCTCCTAGTTTTTCCCTGACGTCTTCAAGTACCCATTTACAGCTGGGTCAACTTAGAGAAAGAGTCATACCATGAAAAAACCCACAACATGCCCCGTCACAGATAACAAAATGCATTATGATCTTAGCCTGGTACTTTGGCTTTGTAAGCCAAGCTCACAACCACTTGAACACAAACTCCCAAAACCGAACGTCGTAAAATACTGAGACTTAGTTACAATGAATTCTCTTAAACTTCATCTATGACAGCAGTGTCTGCTTGAAGGCCACCTTTTGCACCCTCTTAGATTTACAAACAGGGCATGTCAAAGTCATTGACCAGAAAGTAGGACCAACAGCATAGTATATATAAGCGGACATAAGGTTTAATTGATTTGAACAATCTGGGATCAATATGCTGAACAGTGCATGAGCTGGAGTAGTCAATGACCCATAGCTGACTGCTAGCACCAGGGCCAGCAAACCAGCTGCCAAGACCCTTCTACACCTCCATCCCGTGATCCTGGATAACAGACTGCAGCAGGGCAGACTGGCCAAGGAGAAGTGATAGAAGAGGGAAAACTAACCCAGTATTCAAAAATTCCTGCTGAAATCGGATGTTTTGGACCAAAAGGTGCAAATGTCGCATCCAAGCTGTAAACTATGACACAAGACATTCCCTTCTCCAGACAATATTCTGTTACTTGTAAAGTCCTATTCAGGGCTTGGTAGTGGGAGATTGAGAATGAAGAAGATTTCAGTCCCCAAAATGGCTAGCAACATAATTTGATAAATGAATTTTTTGGAGGAGAAATGCTTTCTTCTGTTCTGTTTTGCTTTACCAAGTCCCTGATGCAGACCTTAAAGGTCACAATGTCAGAGCATGTCTATTACTATACTAATTTATGTGCTTCCTTGTTTCTTGTAGTCAGGAGAAAAGTCAGAAGCTGTATGGTTTCTGCCCAGAGGGAGAAGGAATACCACAGACTTCTGAGTTATTATCTAGATCCTCAAGAGCTAATTGCTCAGAGAATCAAATTAGCAACAACTATACTAATCCAAAATACCAACATACGCCACCATACAGAGTTCTGGGATGTTGTCGGCTCTGCACCAGCACGAATGTGCAGATGTGCCACCATGTCATTCGCATGAGTAGCGAAAGATGGATGAGGAGGATGTCTTTCTGGAGGCCATAATAACTGCGACCGCCCACCAACGAGATGGAAAGATAATATACATCATGCCTTTTGGCCGTCATGGTACCCCATGGCAAAGGATTGATATGGATTCAAGCAGCTTTTGGCTAACTGGTATCAGATAACTTTACCCCAGATTAAATGCTAGGATTTAAATGTTCAAGTATGCTAACCAAAGGTGCCTCGTAATTTGTTCTAATATATCAATGACCATCGATCCCCTGTATGAATCCTGGGAGCTCTTACTGGATAAAGATGGGGTCGCTGTCCGTCCGTACACGTTATTTAAGATGACTAAAGAGGGTTGTGAATGGGGCTAACAACTTCATTATGTAAAACAAATTGCTACAAAAACTACCACTGTAAAACTACACACTGTACTTTGGCACATGTTTTCTTGAAGGAACCTTCTACAATGGTAGCTTAAGTTTTCATAAGGATCAAAATGGAGGCAACAAGAATTCAGCACTGATGTTCAACTTTTACTGTACAACAAGAATTCAGCACTGATGTTCAACTTTTACTGTACAACAAGAATTCAGCACTGATGTTCAACTTTTACTGTACAACAAGAATTCAGCGCTGATGTTCAACTTTTACTGTACAACAACCTGCCGAAAACGGATGTGTTGGACCGAAAGGTGCAAATATCGCAGTCAAACTGTAAACTAGGGACACAACACATTCTGTTATCTGGACTACATCCTGCTACTTGCAAAGTCCTGTTCAGGACGTGGGACTGAGATTGAGAACGAGCGCAGAAGAAGAAGAACTGTACAACAAGAATTCAGTTCTGCTTGCTGTACTTTTCATTTCCATTCTTTTCACAGGCTAAGATGGGTCACAAAGAAGGAACAGGTCTCGGTAAGCACAGTCAAGGCCGAACACAGATTGTGGAAGCATCCACCCAGCGAGGCAGACGTGGTCTGGGTATGGTTGTTTCAGGTTTGGAACCCTCTAATGTTGACTGGGACTTCAGCAAGGAAGCGGTGAGTTTGTTTTTAGTTTGTGTTTGGTAGATGTAATTCATAGTTTAATTTAGTTTAGTCGAAGAATCACACGGTTTAACCCATAACTTCTTTGTTCTTCTCTATAATTTTGGAGAATCACAGCACAATGCACTAAATCTGTAGCACTGTCAAGGATCCCGTAATAGATTGGGTAGATTTTTAACATAATTGTGAATAATTAAAGGCAATCATGTTTGTGCACTAACTTATGATGGGAAGAGGGTGGAAGATACAGGACAGTGAACAAGTTGACCGCAACCGGAAACTCATAGTTGATCAAGACCCATTCTGGCTCCAAGTGACAGCCCTGGAAACAGCCTGTACTAGTGTAGTCTGGCTATTAGAAAGAATAAGGGTCACAGTGAAACTGTGACACAGTGCTCTTTTCAGAACGAATACTGGAAAAGAAGATGTGGTGGGACAGCTAGAGTGGTTGGATGATCCTGGAAGCTATGTCAGCAGGAGATTTGTACCGCTGGTAGGTTCAGTTGAGCCTAACAGGCCACAAAAAAAAAACTTTGTTACAAAAATGGTCAATTCAAGTCATTAAGAAGACCTCTACACCCCATGGTAGAAAAGGAATGACTAAGTTAAGTCAAGAAGACACAAATGTCACATTCATCTTCTTATGCCAACTGAGTATCCTTGCCAAGCAAAGGGCCATCACTGCATGGTGACCACCTGACAGGGAGCTCACTGAACACTCTTGCAGTGGTGGTTTCTACAGCAGTTTGCTTTCCATTTTAAGGTTGCTAGACCCAGCATAACTCTGTATAGTCAGCTTTTATTTTATTTCTTTGTTCATCATGAAACTTTCACCCTAATGACTCTAACTAAAGTAACAGTTAGCTCAAGGTTCCTGCCATTGTCATATGACTTCTCATGCAAGGGTACAAGTTATGACTACACACCTTTTCTTTTACAAGATTGAAATGTTATATGTGTCCTATTGTGTTCATTTTTTTTCTCCTATGACCGACATGGAAGAACACGATAAATTATGAAAATAACAGTTTTAAATAACACTTAAACTATTCAGAACTACATTAATCATTTTTTAATGAATTATTGTTATTTTGTATATTTCTTTTGAAAATTGCTATTTTTTAATGTCACTTATGAACTTTCTGTTCTCTATTTCCATGATTTTAGGTCATAATAGATGAAGTCGTTGACTGGCTTCCCTCATATACTGAGCCAATTCCCTCGGTGGAAGAAATGAAGAAGTGGAAAGTTATTGGTCCAGTAAGTTGCACATATTTGGATACTTAGAATCCTGGTATTCAAATAGGCATGTTAATGTCTGTTGCCAGATAGCTGAAGGCTATCGGCTGTCCATAGTAGATATTTTAAACTTCCTACGCCTTACTAGGCCTGGAGGAAGGTACAAATGATTTGGGTGGATTATTAACTAGAATTTTGAATTTTGTCCAGGCAGCAGCCGTTAAGCCTACTCTTTTCGATTTCTAACTGCCAAGAGATTTTTAACATGCTCGACACTGAACATTGCGGTCTGATCTCACTACCCAGAAATCAGGGCAATTTTAACCAGAAGATTCATGTGAAGAAGTCCTGTGATTTTAACCCGTGACCTTCGGCACCCGAGGCGGACACCTTACTTAAGACCACTGAGTCCAGTGCACAGCTGTCTTTAGTAGCCTTTTATGAGACATGATTTGAAGGCTACAACGTACAATTTTTGGTTCCCACCTGAGAAGCTGCATAGCTTCTGTAAATCTGTGAAGTTTTCATATAGAATATTTATAATTACACATACGCTTTGTCTTTTCTCAGATAGAAGTATGATTTGGTTCAACAACTACATTGACCTCCTTGCAGAAAGCCTGTGTCACATATCACATTGTTATGTGCTGATGTAGAGGTGGTTTCTGTGGTACTTTATTTTACTCCATGGGGCTGCCAGACACATGCATAACCCTTCTGATACATAATTTATTGTATAGTAGGCACGAGTGGTTATTTTCTTTCCTTTCAGTTAAGGTGCTTCGAAATCCACAAGCAGGCCCCATTCAAAATAGTTTCTTCTTCTGTGATTGCTGCTCATTTAGATTGGGTCTCCAGATTCTCTAATAAATTCTGCTATCTTTTTCAGGGTTCAGTACCACAAGTTTCTGTTCGATGAGAGTGGGCAGGGGTCACATCCTTCTCCTCAGAAATTGTGCGCTGGGAGGAAAGTCTTGAAGTACATGTGCTGGCGTGATGTTTGCCAGGCTGCATTATTGTAGACTGGTGGTACCCCTGGTGTACATGTGGTATCTCACTCTGTTGTGGCCAGTTTGTAGATAAAGAAACATCTGGAAAAAAAAGTCCACAAGTTGACATCCGCATAAATGGAGAAATTCTGGAACAAGTGTCAAGCTATTAAACTTTTAGCACTCTGAAGACCGACTGGGACAGCCAAACTTGTCTCACTGTAAAAAAAAAAAATTTTGAAATTTTTTTTTACCAAGTATGGAGACCCTACCAATAGCCATTTTTTTTACTGCTGGATTCGTCACGTCCATCTACGCAATGTTTTTGCTGGTAAAAATATTTTATGTTAGATTACAAATGACTTTTGAACGATTTATTTTCTTATTTCGCTGATTGGAGCTGCCAAACTTTTTGGGGAAAGGTGAAGTAGGTTGTTGGGAAGGATCTTTATCTGGTAGATCTGTTTATTTTATTTGTTTAGATGTAATAACTGCGCTTGAATTGGAAACTATCAGTTGTGCCGATATTATAAACACAGTATCGATACTTTGTTGTGGTTTCCATGGATTTCTATCGGAGCGACTATTCCTAGCCGGGAAAGTCAAATATATTTATTTTTTCAAAAAATTTCACATTCATCTTCTTGTATCTCAGAAACTAACAAACACACAAAAAAACCAATAACATCAACAACTTCTTTATTCATTTATGTCTCTACACACAAGAAAATCATATTTATTGACCAACAAACAGAGTAGTTAACATTTTTGAAAGTACCAAAATTGAAAATTGCGAATCATTTTCAAAAAATTATGGTGGCGTGCAAAAGGTTAATAGCTTGGTCATCTAATAACAGTCGATGATAAATGAGTAAGGAGAGAATAACAATAGCAAAGAATACATTTAGCAGCAGGAGATTACACTTCTGTTCAAGCAGATATCTCAGAACTTAAGAAATTAGAATCTTTAAATGCTATATGCATTCAGTTTTATTGTATGGACTTGAAATCTGCACCCTGACAAAGAAAATGGAGAAGAATATTGGCGGCTTTGAAATGTGGGTATTCAGAAGATGGGCAAGTTTTTTGGAAAAATAGGAAAACCAATAGTAAGGTTCTGGAATAACTCAAGGAAGAGAAGACACTTCTGAGGGAAATAAAAAGTCGAAAAATAAAATAGTTTGGTCCTTGTCAAGCGACATGACAGTCTGATGAAAGTTATATTGGCGGGAAGAGTGAAGGGCAAGAGGTACAGATAGACAGGCAACATCAAGATGTGGTCGGGGCACAGTTTGACTGAGTGTACCAACCTGGCAAGGAGCAGAGACAGCAGAGATCCATTACCATTGACCTCAAATGTGAAGACAGCATTTGATGATGTTGATGATATTAGTATCTGTCATCTGTATGGTGTTTGGGGTTTTCTTCATGACACTTTACATTGTAAAAAGGGGAACTGAGACGCTAGTCCAGTCAGGCACAACATACTGACCAGGACGTCGTGTCAGAATCAGAACAATGCACTGACCAAGACCACAATCTCTCTTCCCTGTAGCGTTCCCTGGAAACATGCTGTTTTCAAGGCAGCCGACGAGATGTGGATCAATGTGATCTCCGTGGTAGTGAGCGACACACAGACGTAGCCAAGCATAACACAATTGCCTGGAGGATGACAGGCCACCTTCATCAGCATGTTTGGGATGCGATGAAAGCTACTACAACCCGCCACTTATCGTCATTTTCAGGGCGCACACGGATCAAGATGCTGAGCAGCGCATGAGCTGCAGTGGTCAGCGACCCATAGCTGACTGCTAGCATCAGGGCCAGCGAACCATAGCTGCCAAGACCCTTTTACACCTCCACGCGGTGATCCTGGATAACAGGCTGCAGCGGGGCAGATTGGCTAAGGAGAAGGAATCGAAGAGGGAATGCTAACCCGGTACTCAAAAATTGCTTGCTGAAGTCGGAGTGTTGGACCGAAAGGTGCAAATATTGCAGCCAAGCTGTAAACTACGACACAACGCATTCTGTTCTCTAGACTACATTCTGCTACTTTCCCTTTCAGGGTTTGGTAGTGGGAGATTGACAACGAACGAAGAAGAAGGAGGAGGGCACACAAAAGAGTAAATTTAATCATTGTGGGCATTACACAACATTGAAAAAAATAGTTCCATGAAACCTTTAATTTTGTACCAAAAGACCTCAAGACAATGTGACCTAAAGACATTATACAGCATAACTAGAATACTATCAAGGTAAAAAAACAGGACCACACCACAGCAGTGAAAAACAAACACAGGACAGTGCATCTGCAGCGAATAGAAACAGCGAGACAGATGGGTGAAGTTCTTTAAAGAAACACTGTACAGAAATCCACCAATATCCCAGACTGACATACTGTAGAACAAACAAAAGAACCCTAAATATTGACTTAAATTCACCAACAAAGCAAGCACTCAAACTACTAACAAATTTGGAAGCTTTTAGACCAGATGGGATCCCCACCAGAAGCCATGAAAGTGGACATCTCAACCACCACAGAAATGCTGTATCACCTCTTCAAGAAGATATGGGAACAAGACACCATTTCCAAAAGGTGGAAAGATGGACACCAAATCAAATTACCAAAGAAAGGAAATCTGGCATCATGTAGTAACTGGCGAGGTATAACACTACTGGCAGTGAGTTGAAAAGTGCTGACTCGGATAATACTTGATCATATAAAATATGCTTTAGATGGAAAACTGAGGGAACAGACAGGAAGATCTTGTACAGATCAAATAGCAATGATCAGTATTATCATAGATCAATCTATGGAGTGACAGTTGTCGGCGAGTTGTCATTCATCGCAGAATGCAGGCAGTGTATGATGACAAAAGTGTGGCGACGTAAGCTCTGGCAACGGTCCACCCGAATTGCTGCTTCAATTTTGGCCAGGGCATCTTCTGACGCAACAAATATGTGCCTGAATTAGTCTCGGAAGATCATTCGTTAACCTGCGTCCTTCTTTAAACATCGTTGTCCAGTTCTTCATTGTTGTCTTCGACACATTTTTATCACCACATACTGCCTGCATTCTGTGATGAATGTCAACTGGCCAACATATCCTTAAGCTGTGAGAAACCAAATCAGCGCCAACTGATCAACTCTGGACGGATTCCGTTTCACACCCGTCATGTTTTCAACGGTCTGCTGAGGACACTAGGAGTCGGAGGATAATGAAATTTCGCAAACTTAACGTTTGGTATTTGCTGTTTACATCAGAAGGGACATCATCATGCGCATCGTATGTTCACTTGGTGCAGTTAGGTCTGGTTTAATTTAAACACGCCTCGTATATATATATATATATATGCTGTCACATAATCAGCATGACATAGAAGAACAGATTGACATATGAAGCAGTAATGGGCGGATTGTAGATTAGTGTGTACAAAACAAAGGAAATGAGAGTAAACAACAAACAAAGAAACCCCACACTGGTAAATGTTCAAATAATTGAAGAAGTGCAAGGTGTTATCTATTTGGGAAGTAACATAGATAAAGACTGAGAAACAAACCAAGATTTTAACACCAGGATCAACAAGGGAAGGTTTTCTTTCAACTCTCTTTACCCAATATGGAATACGTCAGCATTCTCTATGGAGAATAAGTTACGGCTGTTTAAGACAAATGTAAAGTCTGTCCTGCTATATGGCATGTGTCTAAGGGTATCACATCCAGATTGCAGACTTTTATAAATAAATGTCTTCACCGTATAATAGGTGTTAGATGGCCAGAGGTAATAGCAAACACAGATCTTTGTGAAATAACGCAAGCAACAATCAATACAGCAGGAGATTAGGAAGAGAAAATAGGGATGGATAAGACACATTCTCATATAGAAGTCGGACAGCATAACAAAACATGCACTGGATTGGAACATACAGAGAAAGGTGATGAGTGAGAAGACCAAGGAACACCTAGCAGCAAATGATTGATGCAGAGGTCAGTTCAATCAGGGTCTTGGGGTTGAAACTCAAGAAGACCGTACAGAATCGGAATAGATGCAGAGCGTTCGTTGCGGCACTAAAGGAGAACAAGATCGATAAATGATGATGATGAAGAATGTAATACTTTGGAGATAATGGAGTTCATTATTAAAGTAGGAATAATTTAATCGGTCAACAATTGTTATTGATAACAGATTAGCTCCGGGATCAAGATGCTGAGCAGCGCATGAGCTGCAGCAGTCAGCGACTCATAGCTGACTGCTAGCGCCAGGGCCAGCGAACCAGAGCTGCCAAGACCCTTCTACACCTGCATGCAGTGATTCTGTATAGCAGGCTGCAACAGAGCAGACTGGCTAAGGAGAAGGGATTAAAGAGGGAATGCTAACCCGGTATTTAAAAAAATGCTTGCTGAAGTCAGATTTGTTGGAACGAAAGGTGCAGATATCGCAGTCAAGCTGTAAATTGTGACACAACGCATTCCGTTCTCTGGACTACATTCTGTTACTTAAGCCCTTTCAGGGTTTGGTAGTGGAAGATTGAGAATGAATGAAGCCAAGCCAAGATTAGCTCCAAAAAAGGTTCTTTTGTTAATTAATCTTTTTAAAAATAGAACATTCCCTGATCAAGCTTTTTACATGTTTGTTGCGTGGCTTTCTTGCATTACACTGTTGTATTAATTGTTGTGTGTGTGTATATTTTTGCAGACAAAGAGAGAAATTGATGATGAAACTACATATTGTTCTGAAGAATGTCTTGAGATGGTTTTAAATGGCAAGGTAATGACAACATAATTGCTTCCTTCTAAAGAGTTTCACAATTCAGACATTTAAAAAAAATTGTTTGTTCATAATAATTTATCCCATTTGCAGAAATCTTTTTATTCTTCAGTTCAGTTCAGTGCATCCCGTAACCCATCAGGTCGTTGGGGCACACATGAAGACATGAAAATCCCACGCCAGCTCTCTCTGTCTGTCACCGCCTGACGTATCTCACCATGATGAAGGCCTGATCACTCAGCGATGTTGTCCACCCATCTCTTCCTCGGACATCCTCGCCCTCTCTGTCCCGGTACGGATCCAAAGAGTATCGAGTTGGGAATTCCGTTGGACCTCGCGACATGCCCGCACCAGGCCATCTTTCGTCTTTTGATAGTTGTGAACAGATCTTCAAAAGGACCAATAGCGTCTTCAACTCTCTGACGGATGTCTACGTTCGTGACACGATCCTTATATGTAACATTTATTCTAATATGTATTCTAATAATTTGCTTTTATCTACAAATATAAATGAGTATAAATTTTGTTGTTGTTTGGTTAAATTATTTGAATAATTTTTACAATAATTTTAATAGGATTCAGTATTTTAGAAACAAGAATCTTATTTTATAGTGTAACATAGGATACATTTGGTATAAACGCTAGAGCTCTCATATCTCACAGCAAAAGGACAGGGTTTGTGACTAATTGAAGTGTTTCCCATAGTTTTATCCAGATCCAAGGATACGAAGCCAGGACTAGCCCGAAATAATCTTGGAAGTTCCAGGGATAATGAAGGTAATTAAGCAGTCGGCAAATGAAAAAAAAGTCCATGTTCTACCTAAGCTCAAGAGACAGTACCCTAACAACTCCTGGACACGTGTGTACACAGATGGATCGATCATGGAGAGCGAAAAAAGAGGAGGCAGTGGAATCTACATCGCACACTCCAATACCGACATAGAAAACTACTCCATACCAGCTGGAGAGACCTGTACCAATTTCTGAGCTGAACCAACAGATGTTCATGCAGTAACTCAGATTCTTATCACCCAAAACACAACAAGGAAAACAGAGTCTAACACACTCCAGTAGCGTACTCCAAGCCATCTCAAGTACCCAAAAAAATAGACTCACATAAAATAAAATATAATATTGGGTTGCTGTCCCAAAAACAGATCTAGTCGTTCAGTGGATTCTGGCCCACTGTGGTATCCTTGAAAATAGGAAGGCAGATGAGCTCGCAGAAGCTAGACATGTGATACACAGACTTGCCATCCACAGAACCATAAAGAAGCACAGACAATCCATAAGGGCGGAATGAAGAGACTAGCACAAAGAATACAATCCAGAAAATGACAGCATAGACAAACTTGGCAGAGATGGACAGACAAAGATCTTCAGAATCAGAACGGGATGTTGCAAACTCAAAGTTCACCTCCACAGAATGGGTCTTAGATACACCGTCACATGCGATTGTGGAGCACCCAAGTAAACATCAGAACATGTCCTGCAGGACAGCCCCACTTATGCAGGCAGGACAAAGAGAGGCAGTCTGGCCATGGGAAGCGACCATGCTCGAAAAACTGGGGGACTCGTGAAGACCTGAAACGCACAGTCTCCTTCGTGAACCTCAGCGGGCTAGAAGCACAGCATCAGTTGATCATGAACCTCAGCGGGCTAGAAACATAGCATCAGTTGATCATGAACCTCAGCGGGCTAGAAACATAGCATCAGTTGATCATGAACCTCAGCGGGCTAGAAACATAGCATCAGTTGATCATGAACCTCAGCGGGCTAGAAACATAGCATCAGTTGATCATGAACCTCAGCGGGCTAGAAACATAGCATCAGTTGATCGTGAACCTCAGCGGGCTAGAAACACAGCATCAGTTGATCGTGAACCTCAGCGGGCTAGAAACACAGCATCAGTTGATCGTGAACCTCAGCGGGCTAGAAACATAGCATCAGTTGATCGTGAACCTCAGCGGGCTAGAAACATAGCATCAGTTGATCGTGAACCTCAGCGGGCTAGAAACATAGCATCAGTTGATCGTGAACCTCAGCGGGCTAGAAACATAGCATCAGTTGATCGTGAACCTCAGCGGGCTAGAAACATAGCATCAGATGATTAAGAATAAGAAGATCAGTGACGCCATCCTTGCATTTCCACCTCCTCATAGAAAAACACATTGAATTCAGTCACCCTCTCAATGTTGCCTTCAGGGACACATTGATGAGTTAATTGAGGAGCTCCATCGCAACACCAGTGCAAGAACTCACCTCATCGAGGATCTAACTGGCGTATTCTCAACATCGTCTGACATCCGCCAGGGATATGTCATTGCATCGTCGCTGTTCGGCCATCCTATGGATTGAATTCTTGCACGTGCTAGAGTCTCTGACAGACATTTGTGTTGGACAAAGCCTCAAATATACGGACGACCTCCTCATACTAAGTTCAGACTTTCAGTCCTTTGACTGGCTCCCTGAAGTGTTTAGAACAGTCAGCTTCACATTTGGTACTGCATATTTCCTGGGAGAAGGCCAAAGTTCAAAGCCTTATCAGTGGTCCACCTGTGATGGGAATCACATTCAACAGCAATCATGTCAATCCCACTGAGGACTTCATCTACATGGACAGCAGACTGACATTTGGCTTGGCTTCATTCGTTCTCAATCTCCCGCTACCAAACCCTAAAAGGGCTTAATTAGCAGAACGTAGTCCAGAGAACGGAATGCATTGTGTCGTAGTTTACAGCTTGACTGCGATATTTGCACCTTTCGGTCCACCACATCCGACTTCAGCAAGCATTATTTGTGTACCGGGTTAGCATTCCCTCTTCGATCCCTTCTCCTTAGCCAGTCTGCACTGCTGCAGCTCTGTTTCGCTGGCCCTGACGCTAGCAGTCACCGCTGCTCAGCATCTTGATCCCAGACTGACATTTTATGCACACAGTGACCTTGGAGTTTGTTTGGAAGATTTAGTCAATAACATCCATGTCTTCCAACGAACACAACCTTGAAAGCATTTCCTCAATACTGCATCGGCATGCCATGTCGCTGCCTCTCTCGGGACGTCCTAGTTCCACAACTTCTGCATCAGTCCCTGAAAATTAGAGGCAGGAAAGGACGTACCGCTCATGGAGTTGTCCCTGTTGCCCCATCCCCCCCCCCCACACACACACAACATCTGGCCGAGACACATCACTTCCACCCAATCTGCCCAACATGCTGCCTTGGACTCTTCCAACATCCGTAGTTATGGATGATGAGTGCGATGGACCCTGGCTGCCATGACAGATTACTTGACTTGACTCATATGTTTATTTCAAATTTGCAATGATAAAAGGGAACTCAATGCAGAGCAATGCAACAGAAGAAAATCTGACCATCAGAAGTTCTTCCCACTTTGACCTAGTGTTTCATTACATGTATCTTTTTCACAGGAAGGGCACATGAGCACTTAGGTCTTGACTTCCAAATGCAACTTTTTTTTTGCTGGTTTTTCATTGTCTTGTTTTTTTTCCCTGCCAAACTTGAGGATTGAACCCGCACCAAACTGTTAACAAGTGTGGGTCTTATCCATAAAGTGTGTACTTTATGCCTTCTACTTCAACCTGTCCACAGAGTGTATTTGACGTGTTAGAACCTGAGGAGATGAGGAGAGCCAGAACTCGGTCAAATCCTTATGAGACCATCAGAGGAGCTTTTTTCTTAAACAGGTATTGCATGAAAACTTTAAACGTATATGTGGTTCCTTACAAACATTTGAAGTGTTGTAAGGTGAAATTCTGTGGGGCTCTTCCAGTCAGAGTGAACAAGACTCATAGCTGCTTAGTTCATCTCTGTAAATGGTGAAAAGTGTAGATGCTGATGGTTTCTGTAGCTCGTTAGTTGTACCCACTTCTGCTCCGTCCTCTGAGAAACCCCTATATGCTGCACCCGCATATTAATTCAAAATCTTGCAATCTGTGCATTGCTGTTTCATTGACCGCAGGGCCTTCATTAAAAAGCAGTTGTTTATGATCAATTTCAAAATGTCACCTCTATCCATTGTCAATGTTCTCACTGCTGGTGCCTCTAAATCCAGGACGTTAGCTATTTCATTCCCGCAAACCCCAGTATGGGCAGGGTATTAGATCCACATAAGTTGCAGGAGGTTTGAGGCCTCTATGCCAGCTATTCACTCATGCCACTGGATGCCTTTCTGCACCTTCCGAAGCAAGGGCAAGGATTGAGAGTCAAAGACAATTACTGTCCTTATTAAAGAGGTTTCAGATCGCCACCTCAGTCTCGTCACTGCCTCTATCCCCATTCCGATACTGAACATTGGCATCATGTATTCACCGTTCCTCTCAGCAATGACCCTACCTCTCACTCTAGCAGAGAAGCCCCAGCTAGCTTTCTTACCACGAAGCACAGATCCATCAGTATTTGACAGCATCAGAATCCTGGACATTTTCACTTAATTTTACTTGTCATGTAAAACGAAGTTTGACAGAAACCACAATTAAGGGCACATAAACACTAATACATGCTTCTGGATATAAATCATCTGTAGTTCTAGCCCCTTGCTTAAGTGGGGCAAAAAGGGAATAATTAATTAATGACTTTAAGATATATTGCATTAAAGCTCTTGCTTCAAATATCTCATTGATGACTTATTTCAAATATATTACATTGAAACTTGTTTCAAATATCTTTTTGATGGCTTATTTCATTTAGTTTTTGTTTCCAACATCTTTTTGATGGCTTATTTCATTAACTTTAGCATTGAAATTTGTTTCAAATATCTAATTGGCGGCTTATTTGATTTATTTTTGCATTGAAATTTTGTTTCCTTCTTTTTTCAGGGCAGCAATGAAAATGGCTAATATGGATGCAATTTTAGATTTCATGTTCACAAACCCAAAAAAATTAAATGGGGTAAGATAATTCAACCATATTTATTCTTCTTCGGCATTCATCATAATAAAGGACGTTTGTGACATTGTGTTCTAGTTTACAGGGAGGTTGCGACATCTGTGTCTTTTTACCCGGCATATCCGATTTTAGCAAGGCTTTTTTTGGGACTGGGTTGACCTTCCCTTTTCAATCCCTAATCTCTTAGCCAGGCTACATGGTTGCAGTCCACTTTCAGAGTTGCCACTTGAAGGTGGAATAAGGTTTTGGTCAGTTACAGTTCACTGACCGTGTTGCAAGCATCGAGCTATACATTGCTGGCTGCTATCAGTTTATTCATTTGCATTCGTCAGTCGGTTCATTCACTTGCATTCGTCAGTCAGTTCATTCACTTGCATTCGTTAGTCGGCATGGAACATAATGCTAATGGTATATTTACTGGAATTCAATGAAGCAGATTATTGCCTGGTTCTTGGTAACCAAAAAGCTACCCCTTTATTCTGTAAACTGACCCCTAGAAGATGCTGTCCCATGTCTGCTCTCATATTTTCCTTTTGGAATATTTTGGCTTTTCTCCTTCTTCATCGTTCGTTCTCAAACTCCCGCTACTAATCTCTGAAAAGGGCTTTGCAAGTAGCAGGATGTTGTCCAGAGAATGGAATGCATTGTTTTGTAGTTTACAGCTTGACTGTGATATTTGCACCGTTCGGTCTCACACATCTGACTTAAGCTGGCATTTTTTGTTACCGGGTCAGACTTCCTTTTTTGATCCCTTCTTCTTAGCCAGTCTACTCTGTTGTATCCTGTTATCCAGGATACCATATGTTAGTAGTAAATTTGTGAGTAATTTTCTCATTTGGACTTCTGATGATCATCTATCACATGTCAGCCGTGTGGACATTCTTTTCTCTTGCTGTGTCTGCTGAAATTGGTGACTTGTGCTGAGAACTATGCTGATTGTCAACCACACTCTCTCGTCCTGAGGAGGAGAACTATGCTGATTGTCAACCACACTCTCTCATCCTGAGCTACCTTTGGTCAATGGCAAGACTTTATCGAGACGGCTCGAGACGGCTTTCCTGTAAACAGGTATCCCGCAAGGCAGCGGAGGGGTGAATGACATCTATCATTGTGTGTCTTGCCTTTCCCATAACTATTGCGACTTAGTAGGCCTGAGAAAGGCACTACCCAGAGATTTCCAGCCTCCTAGTTTTTGCATGTTGACAATTAGGTTTATCAGTACAGGGTCTGCACTCTGCCTTTAGTTGGACTAGTTGCTGTTTGCGAATGCCCACAATGAGTAGAATTACTTTTTTGTGAGCCCTAAAAAGGATGTTAAGTGGCGGGTTATCATAGCTTTCCTCACATCCCAAGTGTGCTAATGAAAGTGGACCAGGGTCCTCCAGTGCTATTCTTGGCTTCATCTGCATGTCGCTCACCACTATGAGGATCACATAGATCCCTCACCTTGTTAGCCAATCTGCCATGAAAACAGCCCATTTCCAGCAAGGGAAAAGATTAATCCAATGTGTGGGTCTTGTTCAGTATGTTTTGACTGAACCTGACTAACATGTCTGATCAGCATGTTTTTGCCTGACCAGGCGTTAGTCTTGCTTCCCAGTTATACTAGTAACTGTAAAGCTCTGACTTAGTGCGCCTTCCTACTTGGCATTTCTTACCATTACCTCACCTCTAGTAGGTATGCCAACATCAATAGCTATGTTATAATTTAAATTTAGTTGTTGGATCCCCACAATAAGTAAGTTACTCTTTTGGGCGCTCTGAAAAGGGCTGGTTGCAGTAGATTGCTCACATTCAGAGCGTGCTGATGAAAGGTGGACCATGGTCCTCCAGGCAGTTGTGTTATGCTTGACTTCATCTGCGTGATGGTCACTACTACAGGGATCACATCAATCCACATCTTGTCAGTTGTCAGGGCCTATGGTATTGACATTCTATTCCAACTACTAGCTACTTCCTCACTCCTAGCTACACACATAACTAAAAAGAACTAATCCTAAGTCACAGGACCAAAATAAAGAAATGTGGCAGTCTAGGTTTAGCTGAGTAGTATATATATATATATATAGAACTGGTTACAGCACTAAAAAGCCAGAAAAATACTGAACTTAATGATTTAAGAGCAGTACTCTGTCAACTATGCCAGCAGCCTGCATCAAAAAGAGTAGTGGTACAGTGGGTTCCATCCCACTGTAACATCCAAGGCAACGAGGAGGCAGACAGACTGGCAAAAGAAGGTGCAAGACTACCACAACCAGATTCTAGTGTGATCTACGAAGAGTCCAAAAGGTTTATTAGGGACAGATACATGGCCAAATGGAAAACAGAACATACTGGCTACACAAAAAATGATGCCTATTACCAGTTGAACAGAAGAGAGCAGGTCTTCAGACTCCGCACAGGCCACAACAGATTGAGGTACCATCTATTCAATAAACTGAAGATAGGTGGCACTGACGAATGCACCTGTGGTACAGGAAAAATGACCGCTGAACATCTGCTGCAAAATTGCCAGACATACGAGGACCAGAGAAAGCACATGTGGCCATCACCAGTTGCAACACTAGACAAGCTCTATGGCAGTGTCGACAGCCTCAGGATGACAGCTGCTTTCTTCGAACAAATTCAAGTTGATGTCTGACAACATACGAAGAAGAAGACGAAGAAGAAAACTGTGAAGAAGAAGATATATAGAACTACATAAGAGGTTTGTAAGCACTAGCTTTTGATGGTTCCGCCAAACTATATAACCCAGATTCTTGTCGCTGATCTCTCTTATCTGCACACACAATCACCAACTCGTACTCACGATCGGATTACGTTTTCAGTCATTCGGTGCATTTACACAGTCAGATCACGTTCAGTTAGGTGGTCTGTACATCCACATTCACTCGGATCACGTATGCTCAGGCGATCTGTGCATTCATATGCAATTAGATCACGTCATTTATAGTCGGATCACATACTCACTTGTGATCACATATTCGGTCGATCTGTGCGTACACATAAAATCAGAACACACATCGTTCCCAAAGTGTCTTGCACATACCACACACATTCAGATCTCGTCCTTAGGCGATCTGTACATTCACAATTGCTATCAGATCATTTACCATCAGGCAATCTGTGCATTTACAAATACTTAGATCACTTCGCGTATTCACACGAACTGTACATTCATATGAAATTAGATCACGAATCATTCACTAGGTGTCCAGCACGTACGACACACATTCAGATCTCTTACTATTCGCAAGGTGTCCAACATAAACACCTATAGAGCGACTGGCCAATACTCAAGGTATATGCTAGTTCAGTCACCCTGCGAACTCACTCTCAGACTACTAACAGCCTCTCAGTCACTCTCCTAGCCAATCTCTCTCCTAGTGCGCAAGTCTTAATAATGTGATGTGCGCTGTATTTGGATTATAGTGAGGAAGAATATGTGTTGGTCATCAATCTTACTCTTATCCCAAGTCACCTTTGATCAGTGGCAAGACTATTGGTCGAGATGACTTGCGATGCAGGCACTCTGGTCTTACCTCCCGTGAGACCAGGGGTTGCTTGAAACTTGCGGGATTCGATCGTCCACCGTTTCCGTTCTTCACTGTGAGAAGCGAGTGCCTTAACCTCTTGACTACAGTGACCTGACAAGATGAAAAGAGACAATAAAGATGATGCTATTGAAATAGTATAGACCATTTTCTAACACCTGGTATAACTGTACTACCCTTTATCTGCTGTATAAAACATGAGTTTGTATGTTAAAGGACCCACAAGTTGGACCCAATGAGCTTCTGTACTTTGCTGATGTTTGTGCTGGTCCTGGAGGATTCAGTGAGTATGTTCTGTGGAGAAAGAAAGGAGAGTCCAAGGGGTTTGGTCTGACTCTCAGAGGCTCTAATGATTTCAAGTTGGAGGACTTCTTTGCCGGACCTCCTGAAATGTTTGAGCCCCACTATGGTAAGATGCTTGTGGAGAGCTTTGTGATGGTGTGTGGAGAGTACGAATGTGTAGTGTTTATATGTTTTTGAAAGAATAGATGTGTTGCAAAATTGAATCTATACATTAAATAGGATCTGTCACTAAGCTAAATCTGGTAATGATTGAATTTGTATTTAGAATAGATGGGAATGTTAATATATTTGAACTATCAATGGAATAGACATGTCATTAGATTGAATCTCCCTGCCGCAGATGGATGTGTCAGACCGAAAGGTGCAAATATCGTAGTCAAGCTGTAAACTAGCTACACAATGCATTCCGTTCTCTGGACCACATCCTGCTATGCCTATTCAGGGCTTGGTAGCAGGAGATTGAGAATGAATGCAGAAGACGAAGAAGGAGATTGAATCTCTCGTCAGAATAGAACTACTAGATTAAATCTGATGATACAAATGTCGCCCAAAAGTTTAAGACCACCTAGTAAAAATGGATATTTCTGTACTGCTACAGATTGTTGCATCATCCGCTATTTTAGGGCACACTAAAAGCAATCATTACAACCTATTGCATGATCCTTACACTATAAAATGGGGAAAATCAGACTGTAGCTGTATTCAGTGACTTTTGGTTGTTTCAAGGGTGTAATCTCTGGAATTTATGTTCTCAGGAAAATGGGCAAAAAACCAACACTTTCTGCCATTCAAAGAGCTCAAATAGTTACATTACGTGTAGATTGGTACACAGAACTTGATATACAAGGGGCTTATCATAAGTCTTTACGCTGATAATGAAGGAGTAGGAGGAAAAAGTTGAAATTTGGCAGTGCTTATTCCTTCTCAATGTAGCCACCACCTGAATTTATACATTTCTACTAACTCTGCGTGATTTTGAAAAGACCTTCAGAGTAAAGTAACCTATTTTACGAACTAAACCAGTTATCACAAGCCAGTGTGACATCTTCGTCACTGTCAAAATGATTTCCTTTCAGCTGTTTTTTAAGTTATGGGAAAAGAAAAAAAGTCTGATGGAGCTAAATCCGGAGAATATGGTGGGTGTGGAAGAATTTTGATATTCAAATTGTTAGCTGTTTGCAGCACAAGCCTTGCTTTATAGAAGGGCGCGTTGTCTTGAAACAAAGGCAGAATTTGAGTGCGTGCTATCCCTCGTTTTCTGGTCACAGTCTTTCTTAGTTTGGTAAGGAGATGTGCATAATATTGCCCATTAACCTTGTTGCCATTAGGCAGGTAATCTTTCAATATGACACCTTTGACTTCCCAAAAAACAGTCAGCATCACTTTTCTTGCAGATTTCTGTGCTCTTGGCTTGACATGTATTGGTGAGCCCGGGGTTTTCCACTGCATGCTGAAAATTTTTGAACTAGATTAGGTCAGTCCCTAGATTAGATCAGTCAATAGATTAGGTCTTTCACTAGATTAGGTCTGTTATTAGACTAGGTCTGTCACTAGATTAGATATGTCACTAGATTAGATGTCACTAGCTTAGGTCTGTCACTAGAATAGGTCAGTCACTAGATTAGGTCTGTCACTAGATTAGGTCTGCCACTAGATTATGTCTGTCACTAGAATAGGTCTGCCACTAGATTAGGTCTACCACTAGATTATGTCTGTCACTAGATTATGTCTGCCACTAGTTTAGGTCTGCCACTAGATTAGGTCAGTCACTAGATTAGGTCTGTCACTACATTAGGTCAGTCACTAGATTAGGTCTGTCACTAGATTAGCTGGATTAGGTCAGTCCATAGATTATGTCTATCACTAGATTAGGTCAGTTACTAGATTATGTCTGTCACTAGATTAGGTCTGTCACTAGATTAGGTCTATCACTAGATTAGGTCTGTCACTACATTAGGTCTGTCGCTAGATTAGGTCTGTCATTAATTTGCCCTCCATCTTTCCTTCAGTATTGTTTTCTGCAAGGTTTTATATGTCTTTTCATGTGACCAAAATATCGTAACTGACAGATTCTGGTTTGGTTCATCAATCCTCTTTGCTTTTCATGTGACCAAAATATCGTAACTGACAGACTCTGGTTTGGTTCATCAATCCTCTTTGCTTTTCATGTGACCAAAATATCGTAACTGACAGACTCTGGTTTGGTTCATCAATCCTCTTTGCAATTCTTATTTCTCCAAGAATTCATTATTTGTTTTCTTTTCTTTTCAGGAGAGTTACCTCATTCTTCAATATATCTTCATTTCAAAAGCATAAATTCTCTTCTCCGATCGTTTGTTCACTATCCATGTTTCTATGCTGTACAGTAAAGACTAACATACATAACACAAGATCACTCTCATTTTCAATTAGTGAATGACTAGTTTGATTTCGATACATCACTCAAATTGGTGAAAACAGATTTGGACGACCCTAATCTTTTTCTGATTTTTATTTTGTATCTTCCATTTTCTGTTATTATATTTCCAAAACAAAAGAAGCTCATGACCTTTTCCAGCATTTTTATGTCAGTTTTGATCTGTAGTATAGATGAATGCAGTGACTAGGTCCAGATCACTTATTCTAGTTAGTTTGGCTCATTTCTGTTGAGGTTTAACCATCTATGGTCAAAGTTGGGCCTTTTCAACATGTCATTGTTGGTTATGGATGGGCATAGGTATTTTTAGATCAAGTGGTTGTATAAAGACTCTGCAGAGTCTTCTAAACCAGTATAAAGACGTTAAGTTAAGTTATATCAAGGTCTGTTGGCCAACTCTTGTGCAGCTCTAAAAATTAAACATGCATCATAGAGCGCCACTCTACAATCGACTAAGAAAAAGTATGAAATTATTATAAAATGACCAATCTCTTTTGTCTCTCATCAGGTGTGGATGGTCTTAATGGCGATGGAGACATCTTCAATCCAAAAAATCAGGCAGCATTTGCCAAGTTTGTCCTGGAGAACACAGATGGCATGGGAGTCCACTTTGTCATGGCTGATGGTGTAAGGACAAATGTGGATACTTGTATTGTTGGCCTTTATGTCTTAGTTCTTAGTCGACCTGTACTTCTACAAGAGCATAAGCTCATGTGCAGGTCCCATCTCTGATGTGAGCTGGATGTAGCCAGGAGGAGGATTTCCTGCTTAGCGGGCTAGGCTCGAGCAGCTTATTACTCCACTATGGAGGGTGGTTAACTGATGTGCCAGTCCATCTTAATAAACTCAAACACTAGAACCGGGGACGGCATGGTCTAGTGGTTAAGTGGCACGGCTCACAACCGGAAGGTGCTGGGTTCGATCCCCATCACAGCACCGGCCATTACCCCGGGGAAGCAAACCCTTAGAAAATGCAGGAGGAAGCAGACCCTTACATAAAATGCATGCTGAAGTCGGATGCATTAGGCCGACAGGCGCAAAATAAAAACCACAGTGCAATGCACACCGCCTTGGGGATTAGAGAAATAAGGCGAACGCAAAAAAAAAACACTAGAACAAAGTAGACCTGCACCCTATACTGCTCTTAACAAACCACTTAACCATGGCCGGTGTTATGCCATGTCACACAGTTAGTTGCCTTTATTTACATTTATTAATTCTTTCCTTCTTCAAATGGATTTATTTTTCATCCACTTTTTAAAAATTAATTTACACTCCTCTATTTGTTTTTATTGTTCTTTTTTTTCTGACCATGTTTACTTTGATTAATTTTTATCTACTTATTTATTTTCATGTCTAATATTTATTTGTATATTTTTATCTCCTCTTATTTATTTAGTGTTCACATATGAATAAAATGTTTTTTTTTATTTATGCAGGGTTCACATATAACTAAAATATTTCTTTTTTAAGCAGAGCTCACATATGAATGAAATGTTTCTTTTTTATGCAGAGTTCACATATGAATGAAATGTTTCTTTTTTATGCAGAGTTCACATATGAATGAAATGTTTCTTTTTTATGCAGGGTTCACGTATGAATGAAATGTTTCTTATTTATGCAGGGTTCACATATGAATGAAATGTTTCTCATTTATGCAGGGTTTCTCTGTAGAAGGACAGGAGAACATCCAGGAGATCCTGTCCAAGCAGCTGTATCTGTGTCAGTTTCTAGTTGCTGTCTCAATTCTTAGGCCAGGTAACTATTCATCATGTCTATTTTTATTCCAATAGGAGCACGGGGACTCCACTATAGTTGGCCTTCTTGCAGAAAGTCTGTGTCAAAGTATTTATGTGCTCTTATGGTGCACATGATGATGTTTTACTGCATCACCCGCGACCATCTTGTGTCACCTTTCATGGCATGCATAGTAGGGTGCCATGATCACTGTAAAGGGGACTAAAGAGAGTTTACATGGGGCTAGCAGCATCATTATGTAATACCATCTCTATAAATTCCCCACTGCAGAAGCTCAGATTTAGGATTCCTGTACATCTCCAGCACGAATAATCACCAAAATGGCATTGAAAGAACATAAAGTTTTAAAATGCTACAACAAACACAAGCAAACTAAATTGCCATGTGAACACAAAGTAATTGGATGCAACAAACACAAGCCAACTAAATTGCCATGTGAACACAAAGCAATTGGTTGCAACAAACACAGTAATAATAATGTTTGCTTAGGTATCTGAGGCCTGTTGCGTCGGTCGGCCACATCCATTACCCACATCTGTGGCGTGGTTCCAGGCCTTGCCTAGGGCGGAGGAAAAGGTTGCTACTTGCTGGAGCCGTACTGTTTTGTGACGGCCTCTTCTGCGCCTCCAACCGGTCAGGGGAAGACATCTGGCGCTGAGGAACGACTTGTGTAGTATCTTGTAGGCAGGGGTTTCCTGGTCCAGCCGAACAACATGACCGAACAAAGAAACTCGGCGTCGGTGAAGTGTTTCTGAGATTGAGTGGAGGCCTGTTTTAGCAGAGACCTCCACGTTGCGGATGTAGTCATGCCATCAGATGCCCAGGATACGCCGCTGGTTGCACATATGAAAGGCTTCCAGTCTCGACATGTCATGTTTCAGCAATGTCCAGGTTCCGGAGCCGTAACGCGGGACTGGGAACACGCAGGACTGATAGATGCAGTTTTGTGTCCCAAGGGAGATCTTGCTATTACTCCACACACATCGGAGGTTGTGAATAGCGGACGCAGCTAGTCCGATCTGCCTTGACGACATATCGGGGCCGCTGCGCCTATCGGATATCATGCGACTGAGATGGATGAATTAGTTGGTGCCCTCCGCAGTGTAACCTTGAGTTTCAATACCCTGGGGTGCTGTGTCGGAAATGAGGTTCTGAACTTTGGTCTTGGCCCACTATATAGACAGGCTTAGGGAGGGCATATCACTGTCTAACATTTCCAGAGAGCGCTGCAAGACAGATCTGTCTGTGCCGAACAGGACAATGTTGTCTGCGTAAACGAGATCAGTGAAGATTGACTGATCAATAGCTATACTCTCCTGATGGCGTCAAGAAGCCAGTCAACGGCCTGGCAGAATAGATCGGGGGCAAGAACACACCCCTGTCTGACACCCAAAGTCGTGGAGAATCTGTCAGACAGAGTTCCACCCAATCAAATTTTGGTGCCGGTGTCCTTGTGTAGCATGTGTCCTTGATCAGGTTTAACAGGTGGGCCGAGGATCCTATTCTCTGTAGGGCTTTCCTTAAAGCCGGCCAATGAACCGAGTTGGAAGTGGACGTATGCAGTGTACAAAGGGCGATTGAAGACCCGGTGCAGTTTAGCGAGGAGGCACAGAGCGAGGTTGTAAAACGACCCTGTGTGATGCCAGTTGAATTACCATGTGAACACAAAGAAATTGGTTCCAAATTAGATTGATTATCTGCAATCCTGGTATTCAATCACGCATAACATAACAAATGTCTGATGACAGATAGCCAGATTTTTTTACATGTTCGTTTTCATGGACTTCTATTTCTCCTATTTTAACCAATTTCCCCATAACCAAAGAGCTGAAATTTTGTACACAGCCTCTACCATTTTGACGGATTCTGATCAGGTCATTCAAGAGCTTGTACTGAAAAATGTTTTTAAAAAAAAATATTTATTTGTACTGACAGCGAGATTAACAACTTAGTCGCATTCAAACAGGTTCATCAAGTTGAAAAATCTTGAACTTCCTGAAGTCTTCTTCATGATCATTCATTCTCAAACTCTAGCTACACAAACTGATAGATAGGTGGCACTGACGAATGCTCCTGTGGTACAGGGAAAATGACCGCTGAACATCTGCTGCAAAATTGCCAGACATACGAGGACCAGAGAAAGCACATGTGGCCATCACCAGTGGCAACACTAGACACAGTCTATGGCAGTTTCGACAGCCTCAAGATGACAGCTGCTTTCTTCGAACAAATTCAAGTTGACGTCTGACAGCGTAGGAAGAAGAAGAAACTCTCGCTACTAAGCCCCCCCAAAACGGGCTTTCCAAGTAGCATGATGTAGTCCAGAGAATGGAATGGGTTGTGTTGTAGTTTACACCTTGACTGCAGTATTTGCACCTTTCGGTCCGACACATACAACTTCAGCAGACATTTTTGGGTGCTGGGTTAGCCTTTCCTCTTCGATCCTTTCTACTTAGCCAGACTGCCCTGTTGCAGTCTGTTGTCCAGGATCACCATGTGAAGGTGGAGAAGGGTTTTGGTAGCTCTAGTTCTTTGGTCCTGGCGCTAGCAGTCAACCTTGGGTTACCGCTACAGCTCATGCACGTCCTGAAGTAAACACTGAAGATGATGCAGGGGAAGAAATCAACATGGACGATGATCATTTTCAAATATTAAATTCGACAACGAATGTTGACCAACTTGATCTTTTCAATTACGTTACGAGAAATTTAAGTGATCGAATGATAAACAGTTTTTCCATTAAAAAAATTTTCTTTTCAATACACCAATTCACAAAATTTTTAATACACCAATTCACAAAAATTTTCAATATACCAATTCACCAATCGGTGGCAGGGATAGCGCAGTGGTTAGTGCACTGGCTTCCCAGTCAGGCGATCAGGGTTCTATCCCCAGTTGGTGCTGCATACATTTTTTTATGGTCACAAACTGGCTCATGTGGTCGACCCAGTCACAGAAATTAGGTACCAGAAAAATCTGGGAAGTAAAGGTGACCGGCGTGATGCTGACCACATCAACCATTATGTGGTTTGGATTATCAAATAATATGCGCCTAACACTATATTTTCTATGCGCTGCATGGCGTGATAGGATCTTTACTTTTTATTCACCAATAAAACACCAAAATAAAAGAAATATACTTCTGTAGTCCAAAAACAAAACAAAAAATTTGTCGTAGTATAAATAAAAACATGTACCAAAAAAAAAAAAAAACCATTTATTAATTTATATATTTACTTGTTTAAACTCATTTCAATATTTGAGATCAAGATACTGAGCAGTGCATGAGCTGTAACGGTCAGCAACTCGTAGCTGACTGCTAGATTCAGGGCCAGCGAACTAGAGCTGCCAAGACCCTTCTACACCTTCAAGCGGGGATCCTGGATAACAGACTGCAACAGTGCAAACTAGCTAAGGAGAAGGGATCGAAGAGGGACCCAGTACCCAATACTGCTATGCTGTAGTCAGATATGTCGGACCAAAGGTGAAAATACTGTAGCCAAGCTGTGAACTACGACACAACGCATTCCGTTCTCTGGACTACATCTGGCTACTTGCAAAGCCTTTTTCAGAGCTTGGTAGTGGGAGTTTTAGAACGACGAAGAAAAAGAATTATTTCAGTATATTGCCTTGGAGTACCATATTGGACCAAGATCTCTACACTGGCCATCTCTCCATCTCATTGGTGGATGTCTAAGCGAACACTGAAAGTTGTAGGGCTACCACTTTTCACTTTTCGTGTCTATTTAGTTTGGCAATTTGAGATTATTGTCACTGAAACTTGACCAACATGTCTCATATACAGAGCTCAAGAAGATTGTCCAACAAAGTAATTAGTTCAGTGAGCAGTTGCGGGCTTATGTTTCTAAGTAAAGTGATCCATCAGCTTGGAAACCGGCCTCATAACCAAAAGGGCAGAAGTTGAAAACCTTGATACAGCATAGGGTGAGGTGTGGACTAAATACCGAGCATGCTCACTGCAGGGTCCAGAGTCCATTACTTCTCAGCCTAAAAACGCCCTGGCTGGGAATACACATTGTTCGGGCACGCACAAAAATAGAGAGAAGAAAGAAGCAAAATAATTGTAAATGTTAAGTAAAACAAGAGTTCCTCTTTTTTAGTCTTTTGATGATCAGAACTCGGGATACGAAGTCACAAACCAGCACATACGCACACCCATATACTCATAAACACACACTGCATTTTTATATATTTTTGTTATGAATAATTTGTTTTGTAAGTCATTTACTTGGTTTTATTTTTCTGTTTTTCACAGGAGGTCACTTTGTCTGCAAGCTGTTTGACCTGTTTACCCCATTCAGTGTGGGCTTAATTTACTTAATGAACATGATCTTTGAGAAAGTAGCCATCATTAAACCGGTTACAAGTCGCCCCGCAAACTCCGAGAGGTTAGTTTAGCCTTATTTTACAGGGTTACTTCAGAAATCTCAGTGATCTGTAAGAAGTCTCCAGGAATTTTGCTAGTGGTCCGCCGAGATCTTTGCATATGGCAAAGACAAAAATAGCACCACTGTCTCACAGATAGCATGTCGTAAGAGGCGACTAAAAGTGTGACATGGCATAATACCAGCCGTGGTTAGGTGGTTTGTTAAGAGCAGCATAGATGATGTCTAACAGGCTGCGGGTCTACTTTGCTCTAGTGTTTGAGTATATTAAGATGGACTCGCACATCGGTTAACCACCCTCTAAGAAACTGGTTGTATACATACTCTGCAGAGTCTTCTAAATCAATTTAAAGACGCTGGTTACGTTAGAAATCAGGGATGAATTAACCGTTTCCAGTCAAGCTGAATTTTTTTCAAGCGTGTCTTGGCAAGAACTGTATGTCAAATTGTTTTTTTTAATGAAAATAAATTAATAAATTAAGAAAAATGTATTATTAATAGATCCTCTTCTTCGGCATTCGCCCTGAAATGGATGGTAGTGCCATAGTTCACAGTGAGGCTGTGATATCTATGCCTTTCGGCATGACACATCCGATTTCAGCACTGCATTTTTTAGACTAATTTACCTTCTCTCTTTGATCAATTAAACAAGATAGTAATATTGTGAAGGTAATTGAGAACCTTTATGAGAAGGCGTCAAGTGCAGTTTCTGTAGACAGAATACCAGGTGAATAGTTCCGCACGTCTGTTGGGGTGAGACAGGGTTGTATACTCTCCCCAACACTCTTCAATGTATTTTTGGAAAGAATAATGGAGGCGGCCTTAGAGGGACATATAGGTACGGTCAGAATAGGTCACAAAACGATTACAAACCTACGATTTACAAATGATATGGATGGCCTGGCAGGCACGGAAACGGAACTTTAGGAGCTGATTAGTAGATTGGACAGAGAGATGCAGAGCTATGGCATGGAGATAAATGCAGAGAAAACAAAGTTAATGACTAATAACACGGAAGGGTTTACATCTGTGATGAACGCAAATGGTCAGGAACTCGAAGTTGTATACCGGTTCAAGTATCTGGGATCACTGATCAGTGAAGAGGGCTCGCAGCCTGAGATAATTGCCAGAATAGCACAGACAATAGCGGCGCTGGCGCGTTTGAAACCCATATGGCAGGATAAGCAGCTCGCCCTCAGTAAAAAAGTTAGACTAATGCGCTCATTGGTGCTCTCAATATTTTTGTATGCCTGTGAGACTTGGATCATTACTGTGGATATCCAGTGCAGAATACATGCAATGGAAATGAGGTGCTTTAGAAGACTCTTAAATGTTACATATAAGGATCGTGTCACAAATGCAGAAATACGACGGAGAGTGGAAAACGCAATTGGGCCTTTTGATGTTCTGTTCACGGCTATCAAAAGGCGAAAGCTGGCTTGGTATGGGCACGTCACGAGGTCCAGTGGAAATACAAATTCGATACTGCATGGTTCCGTACCATGCATGGAAGAAAGATTGTGGTCTGGGTCAGTGTATTGTACCTGATCCTGACATGATGTCCTGGTCAGTATGTTCTACCTGACTGGACTGGCGTCTCAGTTCCCAACCTTGGTCAGTTATTGGTCACTGACCCTGATGCAAGTAGCCAGCTATGAGTCACTGGCTACTGTCAGCTCATTCACTACTTTATATTTGGCCCCTTATCTAACTTAAACAGTGATATGGCTGGGCTTCGTTCGTTCTCAATCTCCCGCTACCAAAACACTGAAAGGGCTTAAGTAGCAGAATGTAGTCCAGATAATGGAATGCGTTGTGTTGCAGTTTACAGCTTGACTGCAATATTTGCACCTTTTCTGTCCAACACATCCGACTTTAAGAAGCATTTTATGAGTACCGGGTTAGCATTCCCTCTTCAATCCCTTCTCCTTAGCCAGTCTGCTCTGTTGCAGCCTGTTATCCAGATCACCGTGTGGAGGTGTAGAATGGTCTTGGCAGCTCTGGTTCGCTGTTCAGTGATATACTTTATAGTGTATTTTCTCTAGCCACGAAAGACACATAAATAAAGTAAAGTGGAAATTCAGCAGACTTAACCGCTGGTTGGAAATGGATTTTTAAAGACACCATTGTACTAAGCCGTAGCCTGTGAGAGGTGGTGTGGCCAGTGCCCTTCCTTACTGTTTTTACTTTCCCTAACTCATGCGTCAGGTGCCCATTTACATCTGAGTTGACTGGAGAAGCGGTCCCTGATTAAAATCATGACCTTGATTTTTTTTTTAGTTTTGTCTCCGGACGCGCTTCGAACTGAGGCACGCTGCTAGCACAGCGAATTGCTCGCTATGAACTGAGCTAAAGCGCCCCTCGATGAAAGTCTCTTATCTAACGTATACACTGATATCATTTTAGTGTGCTTGGCCTAGACATATGAAAGTCTCATACCTAACATATACACGGATATCATTTAGAGTGCATTTGTCCTAGACATATGAAAGTCTCATACCTAACGTATACACGGATATCATTTATAGTGTGCTTCCCTAGACATTTGAAAGACTTATACCTAAAGTATACAGGGAAATCATTTATAGTGTGCTTCCCTAGACATTTGAAAGACTTATACCTAAAGTATACAGGGAAATAATTAATTGTGTGTTTATTCGAGACATATGACTCACCCCTTATTGCTTTTGTCTTCCTTCAAGATTTTTTCATTTGTTTGTTTTGTTTAGGTACATTGTATGCAAGCACATGAAAAATGACAAGGAGTCAGTACAGCAGTACATGCATTCCATCAACATAGATCTGTGCCAGTATATGTCCGCAACGTCCAAGCAGGACTTGTTGCATATTGTACCACAAGAAATGATGATTAATGATAACGGCTTCTTCACATACATCGTAGACTCCAACGAGAAGTAAGATGAACAAATATTATAATGCAAGATGATTTTAAAGTTCTGCGATCTGTAAATTGATGATTCATCTATTTTTGCAGTGTCGTCATCCAACAGATGGTCATTGATAGACTTTGAAATGGCACCCCTATCCGTTGCTGGATAAACATTACCACATCACATTCAAAATTGAATGCAAATTTCATCGGCACCTGCATCATTTTGAGCATGGCACGTTTTACTGTGGTTGTTGACTTTGAGAGCCTGTAACCTTTTTGTTTGTTGGTCTATAAATATGATTGTGTTGTGTGTAGAGATAAATGAATAAAGAACTTATTGGTGTTATTGTTCTTGTTGTGTGTATGTTAGTTTCTGAGATACAAGAAGATGAAAGTGAAAATTTATAAAAACAAAGCACAAAAAAACATTTAGACTCACCAATGTTGCAGAAAACGGATGTACCTGACCGAAAGGTACATATATCTCAGTCAAGCTATAAACTAACGACACAGCGCATTCTGTTTTCTGGACCACATACTTCTACTTGCAGAGCTTGGTAGCAGGAGATTGAGAACAAACACAGAAGAAGAAGAAGAAGAAGACTCCATGTCATCCATATCCATTGCTGGATTGACTGTAAAATGTCATCCATATCCATTGCTGGATAGACTTTAAAATGTCATCCATATCCATTGCGGGATCAACTGTAAAATGTCATCCATATCCATTGCTGGATAGACTTTAAAATGTCATCCATATCCATTGCTGGATAGACTTTAAAAGGTCATCCATATCCATTGCTGGATAGACTTAAAAATGTCATCCGTATCCATCGCTGCTGTGCCAATAATGGGTACTTGTGCAGCCAAAATGTCAGCTCTTCCATTGCCAGGGACTCCAGAATGACCATGATAGTAGTTCCACACCAGCCGCTGGAGGATCCTGACCTCTACAGAGGTTATCCACTCATGCCTTAGCCAGCCCTTCTGTACCTTCCAAAGTAAGGATTGGGAGTCTGACATGATGACTGCCCTTGTTAAAGAGGTCTCAGATAGCCATCCCAGAGCTGAGCTCACTTCCTCATACTGCCCTGTATGTCCAGCTCTGCTCAGCAACAACCTCATCTTTCAGTCTAGCAGAGAAGACTTAACCTGATTACCCACTGCATAGCATTGATCCACCTGTAAATATGACAGCATCACTCTCCTGAGTGTTAGCACTTATCAGCTGATTAATCTCAAGTTCTACTTTCCTGTAGCACCACTCTCTACATTCCCTGCCTAGGGTTATGGTTACTCTGTGGTAATCTGTTATTCAATTTTTTTTTAAACTGAAAAAAAAAAAATTTAAGCGAGTGCCCGACTTCATCGCCTCGGGTTTTCCCTATTTAGCTCGGTCTCTATCGACAGAAGGGTACCCCATCTGTCGAGAGCATCGCACAAAGCATGAACTCCGTAGCTCCAGCGATGAACCCAGAGATCTCTGGAAAAAATTGACATCATGGACCGACTGTCGCAGTTCAAATTCGAACCCCGACCGTCTGAACACGAGGCAAACGGCTTGACCACTTCGCCACAGAGACCTGTTATTCTATTGCCAGTGTGTTCTCATCCTTTTCCCTTGACTATCTCCTTGAATGTAGTCATGGGCGAAGATGCAGCCGTGCATAGCTGGTTGCTTGCATCAGGTTCAACAAACAATAGCTAACCAAGACCCTATTCAGCTTCCACGTGGTGGCCGTGGAAACAGGCTGCACTAGTATAGTTTGACCAAGGGATAGCAGAAAGATATCCCTGATTGTTACATGATTGTCGATTGCCCTTTCGCTTGTACAGGTGCACAATTGTGGCATCCTTCATCTCCCGTGGATCTGTCTTGGATTCCCAAATGCAGAGAAAGAGTGTAGTCAGTTCTTGATGTAAGGGCTAGGTATTGAAAGGCAAGGACGGCTTTCCTGTCACTAAATAATATATGCAAATCCTTGGAATTAAAGACTGATACCAGGTTAACCTTTAGCACATGGCTGTCAAACAAATTTTGACACACTCGGCCTACAAATTGGAAATTGAAAAAAATTTGGTTTGTTTGTACGGAGACCCTACCTATAGCCAATTTTTTTAATGCGGAATATGTCACGTCCGTCTACACAGGTTTTATTGCCAGTAAAAGTACGAGTCTAAATATTTTTTTTCACAGAAAATGTTCACCTTCATCTTCTTGTATCTCAGAAAGTAACAAGCACAGAACAAAAACAATAACACCAAGTTCTTTATTCAATTGTGTCTTTACAAACAAAACAAAAATTGATTTACCAACAAACAGAAAAGTTAAAAGCTTTGAAAGTCAACTACCATAGCGAAATTTAAAGTTGCAAAAATTTTCGCCAAAAAAATGTAGCATGCTAAAGATTAAGATTGTTTAATTCGAAGTTAGCCACGTAGCGCAGTGGTTAGCGCACTGGCTTCGCATCTGAGTGCTCCTGGTTTCATTCCCCAGTTGAGGCGGTAGTGTTTTTTTCAGACCGCAATGGTTCCCGGGTCGACCCACCTTTAAATGGGTACCGGTTCAGTCCGGGAAGTAAAAGCGGCGAGAGAGAGGAGATGGCTACCGCCCTCATATAGCCGAGCCTTTGAAATGTGAGATCGCTAACACCTCACACCACTATGGAAGTAATGCTATGGGTTACTTTACTTTACTTTTACAAGTTAGTACTCCTGTAGAAACTTGGAGAACGACAAACTAAATACAGAGAAAACTCCAGTTGTTCATCAATGATTGTCAATGGAGAGAGTAATGAGTATAGGCTCGCAAGACACGGTAGGGAAGGGAGTCAACAGCAGCGAGTGAAGCAGCAGATGAAACATGGGAAATGGGGTTAGATAGAACAAAAGGCAGAGGCCGCTGTCCATCGTAAATAATGATGGCATAATTTATTTTGCTTGTGCTATTTTTAGTAAGGATTAACTGCGCTACTTCTTATCCTCACTCTCTCTCAACTAGTGGCGAGAGCCTCAGGATGACCGCCGCTTTTTTCGAAAAAATAATGGTTACTGTCTGACTGCGTACGCAGAAGAAGAAGAAGACTCTCTCGTCTCGTGCCGCCCGACCCCAGTGGCAAGTCAAGGACAAGACGACTAAGGGGCGATTACGAGATGCAGGGAAAATGCTATGAAAATCACCATAAAATGTGGCGTATGTCTTACATGTATGTTCTACAAGTTCTGTTTTCACAATGTTCATGGTTATGTGTTTTTTCATCATCTTTCAAAATCTGTCATTAATAACGCGTCTCACAATCCAAACAGACATATGTTGGAATTCAGCAAGATAGTGCCCCTATGGGAAGTAAACCCATTTTGAAATTTGTGTTGAAGTCAAAATCACTGTGCTGTAAGTAGCAAAAACCACGGTACACTCGCACCCCATCTTAGGAAAAAGGCGATCGAGAAAATACATTTTGAGCTGTCATCCAGAACTCCTTCATAAGGCTCCACTTTCTGGTTTTCACCTTCACTATTGTTCTTTATGTATTCTTTGTCCTCCTCATTCATCTCTGCACATGTTGGTTCCAATCTAGCACTTGTCTGGTTATATTTAGTATCATGATAATTTATCCATCTGGTTTCCCTTGGAACATTAGACTGCTTTCCGTCTGTTCCTATTCTGTGCCATCTTCTTGAGTTCTGCCCACTAGACCCTATTGAACTGACTTTTTCCTCAGATGTTCACCACCAGGTGTTCCTTGACCTTCTCACTCATCTCTTTCCTTGTGGGTTCAAATCCAGCACACATCTGGTTATGCTGTCCAGTTTCTTTCGAATAGTGCAGCCATGTAGCTTGCAAGCTAAGTCATTATTTGATCCCTAACAGAAAAAAAAAACAACTTTACTGGGGCTTTGAACCCGAGTACTCTTGGTCCAGATACAGATCTCCAAACAGCTAAGACACCCGATCATCATGCCCATTTTATTGCATACTTGGAGTCCGGGTATTCAAACAGGCATATTAACACTTTCAGTCCCAAACAAAAAAGCAGGTTTGACCCAAGCAAAAATGGCTAACGCTGAGTGTGTTGATAGTTAGCCTTTGTAAATTAATGCTTGTGATGCTCATGTATATAAAGACATGTGTTGTTATATATGAAAATAAAGATAAGTGGTTGTAGATTACAGGTATGCATAACGTAAACATGATTTCATTAAAAAATATATAGTTATGCCAAGTAAAATTTAGGCAGAAAGAAGGATGTGATAAAATTTTGCTAAATAAAATTACACTTTTTTTATTCTGAAACTGCTTCCAATGTCAATGTTCTTGTAAAAACTGCAAAAATGTCACAAACAACTATATTCTCATAAAATATAATTAATTTGTTGCTATAAAATCAAGGAAAATAAGACATTTCTCAGAATACAAAAGGGGATCAAGATGCTGAGCAGTGCATGAGCTGCAGTGGTCAGCCACCCATAGATGACTGCAAGCGTCAGAGCCAGCGACCCATAGCTGCCAAGACCCTTCTACACCTCCACGCGGTGATCCTGGATAACAGGCTGCAACAGGGCAGACTGGATAAGGAGAAGGGATCGAAGAGGGAATGCTAACCCGGTACTCAAAAAATGCTTGCTGAAGTCGAATGTGTTGGACCGAAAGGTGCAAATATCGCAGCCAAGCTGTAAACTACAACACAACGCATTCCGTTCTCTGGACTACATTCTGCTACTTAAGCCATTTCAGGGTTTGGTAGTGGGAGATTGAGAACGAACGAAGAAGAAGAAGAATACAAAAGTAGGTCATTAGGCTAAAAAAAAACGTGACATTTCATAACATATCAAGACAGTAGAATGAACACATATTTGTGATGTTTGTGTGCAAAATTCCTATCTTGTTAGATATGAAAATGATGACAAATGGGTGTAGATAGCTGTTGTTTATGTTTATATGTTTTTAATTTAAAAAATGTTAGTTATGTTACAAAACTTGATTATGTATAAATGATTTCAGTGAAAAATTAATTGTTTGGCATATAAAATTGACAGTGTAAACATGTTTTCATGTATGGTTATGTATTATAAAATTGATACTCAAAGAAGATGATGATGAGACAGTAGTACACAGTGTCTTACCTTGTTGTTGAACTGCTATATCCATATCCAGTACAAATATCACAAAGCTGCATACAATGATGATCCAAGTAAAAGATGCACATAATAATAATCTAAAGTCCACAATTCAACTAGCTATCAATACTACATGCTATTTCATTTAAACTAATCAGATCAAGCTAGCTGTTTTGCTTATGGAAAGCCAGAAAGCAATTTTTAGGGCAAAGGTGAGGTCTGCCTGTGCAGCCTGAACACACATAGCTAGATCTTCGACGCCCTTTACCGCGACCTTGGCTGCAGTGCAATCTTTGTCCTTCCCAACAAATTCCACAAGATGTCTAGCACCAACTGTCCTCTCCACTTCTGTTCCTTTCATGGAATGTTTGAAGTTTTTTGATGGACAATTTATCAGTCCATCAGGTGTCAGCTTCACAGCTTCAATGACCAGATCATTAATTTTCCGCTGTTTGAAATCTTGAAGTGAGAGCTTCTTTTTTCCATCACCTTCCTGGCACAAACTGTAAATAATGTGGGCATTAATCTGGGTTATCTCAATAACCAAGTGGTAAATTTGTTTCCACCACTTTCGGGTTTTAGCCAACCATTTGATCCATCCGATCACAGCCATTCATACTCATATTGTAGTCATCAACCACTTTCGGCTTTGTTGTTTTATTCCAGGTACCCTTCTCAACTGTTGATACTGTGGCTTTTGTTGAAACAAGTATGCAGGGCTTTTTTGCCTTTTTATTCTTCCAGGCAACGCATGTTTTGTCCACTGAGCCCAAAAACCACTTCATCTCTTGGTGTCCATGCTTCAATGTCTTTATTTCCGGGGGAAAGCCGACGCGGTTGACATTTAGTGTTCCTGTATAATTGTAATTGTGCGAAAGCAGATAATCAATTACAGACTTGGAAGAATAAAATCTGTCTGCAAAAATATGATGTCCAGGTCTCAACGGCTTCAAAAGATGCTGAAAACTTTCACAGCATGTGCGGAGCTGGGATCAGCATCCGGATTATAGACAGTATTCTTACCAAAATAAATTTTTTAATTGAATACATAATCCGTGGCGGAATCACAGTCCAAATGTCTTGATGTGGTTCTTGTGTGGCTTACTGGCATTGTACTGCTTATACTTGAATCTCTCTTTCCATCCAATAACCATTTCATCAATGCACACATTCTCAAAAGGGTAGAAAGCACTTTGAAATCTTGGCTTGACCTTGTGACTCTGGTTCACAAACATGTAGCATGCTGTGAAAAATACACTGGAAGCGGTTTCTTGAAAACATTTGATGGAACCATGGTGCATAATAATTTCCAACAGTACGCCAGTAGTCTTTCTTTTTGGTTCTTGGATCAATGCCCATGGCGATCATCACAGCTGTGAACTTGAGCCATTCATAATGTGTTAGTGGTGTCCATGAAGCAAATGTAGAGTACTTCCTTGGTGGGTTATTAGTTTCAATAACCTTTGCAGCATAAGCATTTATGCTTGCTATTAAAATGCCAACAACAGCATTATCTAGAAAAAAATTTTTTAAATCCAAAGGTGTTTCCATTTGATAGAAAACTAGATTTATATTGTTTCTAGTCTGGCGAAAAGTAAAATTCGAGTTGGTCTCACCAGTTTCAACTGATCGCCAAGCTGATAAGTTATTATTACCCTCATGTCCATGGGTAACATTGTAATCATTGTTACTAAGAACGTTACGATCCTTCCTCATTTTCTTCCTTCTTGGTTCAGACACAGTCGCTGATGTTGTGGCATTCTGACTTGGTTGTCCTGTGCTCATAGTCGAACTATCACTTTCTATATCGTTGTTCGGTTCGTTTTCAGACTCCTCGTAATGATAATCTGACAATTCTTCATCGTCAGAGCTACTGTCGTCCATATCGGAATTAGATTGTTGACTTCTCATCTCTTCAAACATCTCTATTACTAGTATTACTTGAGGTGGGCTTTGCCATTTTAAATACAGTCGAATACACACTGAATATTTGTATAAATAACAGTAAAATGTACCAAACTTTCAACAGCGATGTGAATTTCTTACCTTGCTAGTTTTGCATTTAGTAAACGGAAGTGGGAAACGATGTCTGGTGTGTATAAAAGTGACAATATCGCGATAGAAACGAAACTAAATGTAAGCGCCGAATAATCGACATAAAGAGAAAACGTGACCGCACAACTGTCTGATCAGTCAGCTCCCGGGACTTATTGTGTTAATAGCTTCGGCTATACGTAATAGGTATTTTTTCAAATTTCCTGCGGCTCACTAGGCCTGGGGGAAGGTGCAAATAATTTGGGTAGATTTTTGGGGAGCGCATGGCCGAATAGTTTTGATGCCTGTCTGCCGACAAGGAGTGCAGCGGCTCGAATCCCCGGTACGGCATATGTTGTTTTTCTGTTGGGGGTGAAAAAAACAAACATAGTCAGCACATGACGTGGCAAAGCGGCCTGTAGTCCTCATCTCGACTACCCGAGCAATGGGAAAAAGCCATAGGACAGTTTTTTTCAACTATAATTTTATTATTTTGTCCAGGAGCGGCAGTTAAGCCTACTCTCTTTGATTTCTAACTGCCATGGAATTTTTAATGTGTTCAACACGGAACACGGAAATCCGATATCACTACCCAGAGATCAGGGGAATTTTTACCAGAAGATCCATGTGAAAAAATCCCTACCGCGATTCGAACGTGCGACCTCCGGCACATGAGATTGGATACCTTACCTCAAGACGACTGAGCCCCCTTTTATTGCATAACACCACATTTATTATATACTGTTTTTGTGCCATTGTGTGACCTAGTTTTCATTTCCTAACTCAACAGGATGGCTCAGATACAGGCAATTAATCTGAAAAAGATTGAAATTTTCACAAGAAACAGGTATGTTATTTCAATGTGTTCTTCTATAATGTAATGTGTTCTTCTCTAATGTAACGTTTTCTTCTCTAATGTAATGTTTTCTTCTCTAATGTGATGGTTTCTATGTTTAGATCCAATGGACTTTTTGAAAAAGTATAAGTTTTGTTGTTTTTATTTGTGTGTGTCCATCTTATATCTTTATTCCACAAGGCAGTGTGCGTTGCACTATGTTTTTATTCTATTTTGCGCCTGTCAGCACAGTGCATCCAACTTCAGCATGCATTTTATGTAAGGGTCTACTTCCTCCTGCATATTTTAAGAGTTTGCTTCCCCGGGGTAACAGCCAGTGCTATGAATGGGAATATGAAACGTGGACCTTCGGATTGTGAGCCATGTCACTTAACTACTAGCCCATGCCTTCCCCTAAATCATTGTCATTCATCAATCTGGTTTCTTCAAGAAAAACCAGCCCCAATCCTCAATCTATTCTTATTGTGAGTCCACTTCATGAGTTCTGCCCGTAGGAATCCAGCAGCACTTGCTTCCTCTTCCACCTTTCTTCTCCAAGTACCTTCATTAGCTGCTTCATCATTAGACGATTTGTCTGTGACCTGACTTCCTTTGACTCACTTTCTTTGGGCTGCAACTCAGACCTCGATTGTGGGGGATGTTCGAGAATTGGACCGTTCTATTGATATTTTGAGCATTTGTTGGAAGTTTCTGTAACATATATTTTTTTGGTTTTGGTTGTTAGCCCTAACCCAACCCCTAAACCTGGGGTATAGAGCTCTAACCTAACGTCTCAACCTAGGAGATTGAACTCTGAACCCAACCCCAAACTTAGGGCATGGGACGCTAGCCTGACACTTGAACTTGAAAGACGGAACTAACCCAATCCCAGAAACTGGGGGATGGAACTCTAACCAAACCCCCAAACCTGTGCCTGTGGAATGAAACACTAATTCCGACACTTGAACTTGGGACATGGAACTTTTAACCCAACCCCCAAACTTGAGGGATGAAACTCTAACCTAACTTGGATGGACTTTTTGTCTGACCTCTCCCTTGATGACATATCCTGCTAGGTGCATAAGCCTTTCTCTGACATAGGTCATTGGATCATCAAGATGTAAAAGTTGGTGCACACACTCAATGGAAATAATACAACCACTTCACTATTCATTTTATTAACTATTTTAGCAAAATAATACGCAAAATATTTGTTAACCATTGTCATCAAATTTGATAGTAATCAGTCATTTTCTTTCGAGCAGTCGCCATTCTTGTCAATTCTGGAGCCAAGATATCAAAATGCGTGACCTGATCTATTTTCTCACCGCCGACTGTAAATTTATGTTGACATTGTGTTTTGTTGGTGGTAACATATATATAAAATAATTTTGTAGATAGTAGTCAACCTTTAGAAAACAAAAGTGCATCTAATGTAAATTTCAACTGGGGAGAACAATAAATGTAACAATTGCTTTTATTATGGGTGGGGAAACATGTTTGTAAACATAATACAAGCTCAAATGTTTCCCAGTTAATAAACACATTACAATTTTGATTTGTTTTACAACCATTCACATATCATTCACATTTTTCGTGAAAGCAAAGTTATTATAAAAAAGATGTGCTACTGAATGTACATATTGAAAGGGAGATCAAATATCTACTGCTTAATGTGATTGAATTTGATCTGTAAAAAGCTTTCTTTTTATGACTTGTTTGATTCATCTTTATATTTCCTTGTCTTAGTAACTTATATGAACACAGGCAGTCTGATGTGAGAACAAAATGCCTGGAGAAATGGAAGGTAAGTTACCAACGCATCATTAATAATAGAAGTATGTGTTTGTTGTTCTGTTGAACATTGTTTTGGTGAAGGTAAGGGCCATTCAACTACAGACACAGTCCTTTTGGTTATAAGAGGGCATTGATGAACCGAAGATGCAGCACAATGAATGAACTGATAGCAGCCAGCTAGCTATAAGTCGCTAGTTCCTTGCATTAGGGTCAGCGACTACTGCCGAAGACGGATGTGTCGGACCGAAAGGTGTAAATATCGCAGTCAAACTGTAAACTAGCGACACAACGCAAATCCGTTCTCCGGACTACATCCTGCTACTTGCAAAGCCCTGTTCAGGGCTTGGTAGCGGGAGATTGAGAATGAATGCAGAAGAAGAAGAAGAGTCAGCGAACCTAAGCTTACCAAGACCGTATTCTGCCTCCAAGCTGCTCTAGTGTAGTCTGACTTTGATAATAGGGATCACAACTTGAAGGCAAACCTGGTTCCGCAAAAAGCCAGCTGAAATTGGATGTGTTGGACCGAAAGGCACAGTTATCATAGCCTTACTTTAAACAGTGACACACCATCCTTTTCAGGACCAATGCCGAAAAAGAAGACAAATATAAAGGTGCTGACTCACATATTTTGCTCCAAGTCTTCTTCATTTTTGCCGTTCACTCTCAAATAATCACATCTATTTCTCTTATTACTATACACTTTATCCCACAATTGGGTTGCGGGAGGGCCATGTTGTCACTCTACTCCTCTCATGGAGCTTGGAGAACATGTTCCACCATTTTTTTGTTCTCCCTACATAGACACATGTCTGTGTGCTCAATATTTTGTTGTTGTTGAAGAGATGATTTTTCAGTCTGTGGTGGCCTTTTTAATATTCTAAATATTGTCAATTAATCTCTTGTTGACCAGGAGTAATATGCTTCTGTTATATCAGATTATAAGCAACAATGGAGATTGCCTGAAGGAAGTCAGACGGAGAATGGCTATGACAATGCAGAGCTTGAATAAAATGAGAAACTTATGGCAGAATTCTAATAAAATGACGAACATAAAAATCCTGTGAAAGTGCATCTTCCTGGGTTCATCATACAGATGTGAATCGTGGACCATCACACAAACACTTAAGAAAAGGACTGAATCTTTTGAACTAAAATGCTGCAGAAAAGTAATTAAAATACCATGGATAGCTACAAGGAAAAATGCAGATATCCTACACGAATTGTATATCGAAGAAAAATGGTTAGTTAACAATATCTTGTCCAGAAAGCTAAAATATTTTGGCCACATCAACTTAACTTAACTTAACGTTTTTATACTGGTTTAGAAGACCCTGCAGAGTCTGTATACAACCAGTTACATTTACATCACCTTGCTCTAAAAGCTATGCGCATCCAGTTTATTCTTAAATGCATTAACTGTCCCTGCCTCCACTACCTCCCCTGGCAATGCATTCCAAGCAGACACCACTCTCTGACTAAAAAAATATTTCCTAATATCTAATCTGGACCTCTCTTTAGTCAGCTTGTAGCTATGCCCTCGTGTTATTGTGGGTGGCTGTATTTTAAAAAACTTGTTATAGTCTAATTTATCCATTCCTCTGATCATCTTATAAACCCGTATTAAGTCACCACAAATTCTTCTCTCTTCGAGACACTGTAGGCCAGTTTTTCTGAGTAGTTCCTCATAACTGTAATTCTGGAATCCCACTATCATCTTTGTCACTCTTTTTTGGATTCTTTCCAGCATTTTTATATCCCCTCTATGATAAGGACTCCACACCTGTACACAGTACTCCAATCTAGGTCTAACTAAAGCTTTATACAGTTTGACGATCACTTCCTTGCTCCTTTGTTTAATATTTCTTTTCATCATACCTAACATTGCATTTGCCTTTTTCACTGCTACCTTAACTTGCTCACTCACCTTTCCTGTATGATCTATTATAACCCTCAGGTCCCTTTCCTTATCTATCTTTCTAATATTGTTTTCTCCCAAACGTCATAATGGCTTAGAGCGAACGATACTGGAGGGTAGGGTGCCTGGAAAGTGGGGCAGAGGCACACCATGGAGCAGATGGACACAAGACATCATGGAGGTCCTGAAGATGACTGTGACAGAGCTGGAGTTTAATTAGTGCTTTGAACAGGCTGTCCAATTCATTGGTTTTATGGTTTCTGAGGGTGATTATGACTGACAGGGAATCTGTAAGGAAAACTTGTCTTTGACCGATTCTTGTTTTTCACGATCGTTGTCACAGCTGTTCTTAGTGCCTCATCTGCAGCGATGATGTTTTAGAATTTCCCACTGCCGAAGACGGATGTGTCAGACCGAAAGGTGCAAATATACCAGTCAAACTGTAAACTAGCGACACACATGCAAAGCCCTGTTCAGGACTTGGTAGCCGGAGATTGAGAACGAACACAGAAGAAGAAGAATAATTTCCCAATCTTACATACAGATGAGTGCCCATGTTAAACAGGAGGCCAGAATCCTGAACGCATTCTACAAGAATGCTCATTTTATAGTAAAATTTAATTCCAGACCTGGCCAGATGGTGCTGAGCTGAAACAAAAGCTGTGCTACAGCCACTCTGACCTGGGGAAGACTACAAACCTCATCATGGTTACTGACCTACAGATATAACATGACCACTCTGACCTGGGGAAGACTACCTACCTCATCATGGCTACTGACCTACAGATATAACATGACCACTCTGACCTGGGGAAGACTACCTACCTCATCATGGCTACTGACCTACAGATATAACATGACCACTCTGACCTGGTGAAGACTACAAACCTCATCATGGCTACTGACCTACAGATATAACATGACCACTCTGACCTGGGGAAGACTACCTACCTCATCATGGCTACTGACCTACAGATATAACATGACCACTCTGACCTGGTGAAGACTACCTACCTCATCATGGCTACTGACCTACATATATAACATGACCACTCTGACCTGGGGAAGACTACCTACCTCATCATGGCTACTGACCTACAGATATAACATGACCACTCTGACCTGGTGAAGACTACAAACCTCATCATGGCTACTGACCTACAGATATAACATGCCCACTCTGACCTGGTGAAGACTACAAACCTCATCATGGCTACTGACCTACAGATATAACATGACCACTCTGACCTGGTGAAGACTACAAACCTCATCATGGCTACTGACCTACAGATATAACATGACCACTCTGACCTGGGGAAGACTACCTACCTCATCATGGCTACTGACCTACAGATATAACATGACCACTCTGACCTGGGGAAGACTACCTACCTCATCATGGCTATTGACCTACAGATATAACATGACCACTCTGACTTGGGGAAGACTACCTACCTCATCATGGCTACTGACCTACAGATATAACATGCCCACTCTGACCTGAGGAAGACTACTTACCTCATCATGGCTATTGACCTACAGATATAACAACCACTCTGACCTGGGGAAGACTACCTACCTCATCATGGCTACTGACCTACAGATATAACATGACCACTCTGACCTGGGGAAGACTACCTACCTCATCATGGCTACTGACCTACAGATATAACATGACCACTCTGACCTGGTGAAGACTACAAACCTCATCATGGCTACTGACCTACAGATATAACATGACCACTCTGACCTGGTGAAGACTACCTACCTCATCATGGCTACTGACCTACAGATATAACATGCCCACTCTGACCTGGGGAAGACTACCTACCTCATCATGGCTACTGACCTACAGATATAACATGCCCACTCTGACCTGGGGAAGACTACTTACCTCATCATGGCTATTGACCTACAGATATAACATGACCACTCTGATCTGGGGAAGACTACCTACCTCATCATGGCTACTGACCTACAGATATAACATGACCACTCTGATCTGGGGAAGACTACCTACCTCATCATGGCTACTGACCTACAGACATAACATGACCACTCTGACCTGGGGAAGACTACCTACCTCATCATGGCTACTGACCTACAGATATAACATGACCACTCTGACCTGGGGAAGACTACCTACCTCATCATGGCTACTGACCTACAGATATAACATGACCACTCTGACCTTGGGAAGACTACCTACCTCATCATGGCTACTGACCTACAGATATAACATGACCACTCTGACCTGGGGAAGACTACCTACCTCATCATGGCTACTGACCTACAGATATAACATGCCCACTCTGACCTGGTGAAGACTACAAACCTCATCATGGCTACTGACCTACAGATATAACATGACCACTCTGACCTGGGGAAGACTACCTACCTCATCATGGCTACTGACCTACAGATATAACATGATGACTCTGACCTGGTGAAGACTACAAACCTCATCATGGCTACTGACCTACAGATATAACATGCCCACTCTGACCTGGGGAAGACTACCTACCTCATCATGGCTACTGGCCTACAGATATAACATGCCCACTCTGACCTGGGGAAGACTACTTACCTCATCATGGCTATTGACCTACAGATATAACATGACCACTCTGACCTGGGGAAGACTACCTACCTCATCATGGCTACTGACCTACAGATATAACATGCCCACTCTGACCTGGGGAAGACTACTTACCTCATCATGGCTATTGACCTACAGATATAACATGACCACTCTGACCTGGGGAAGACTACCTACCTCATCATGGCTACTGACCTACAGATATAACATGACCACTCTGATCTGGGGAAGACTACCTACCTCATCATGGCTACTGACCTACAGACATAACATGACCACTCTGACCTGGGGAAGACTACCTACCTCATCATGGCTACTGACCTACAGATATAACATGACCACTCTGACCTGGGGAAGGCTACCTACCTCATCATGGCTACTGACCTACAGATATAACATGACCACTCTGACCTTGGGAAGACTACCTACCTCATCATGGCTACTGACCTACAGATATAACATGACCACTCTGACCTGGGAAAGACTACCTACCTCATCATGGCTACTGACCTACAGATATAACATGCCCACTCTGACCTGGTGAAGACTACAAACCTCATCATGGCTACTGACCTACAGATATAACATGACCACTCTGACCTGGGGAAGACTACCTACCTCATCATGGCTACTGACCTACAGATATAACATGACGACTCTGACCTGGTGAAGACTACAAACCTCATCATGACTACTGACCTACAGATATAACATGCCCACTCTGACCTGGGGAAGACTACCTACCTCATCATGGCTACTGACCTACAGATATAACATGACCACTCTGACCTGGGGAAGACTACCTACCTCATCATGGCTACTGACCTACAGATATAACATGCCCACTCTGACCTGGTGAAGACTACAAACCTCATCATGGCTACTGACCTACAGATATAACATGACCACTCTGACTTGGGGAAGACTACCTACCTCATCATGGCTACTGACCTACAGATATAACATGACGACTCTGACCTGGTGAAGACTACAAACCTCATCATGGCTACTGACCTACAGATATAACATGCCCACTCTGACCTGGGGAAGACTACCTACCTCATCATGGCTACTGGCCTACAGATATAACATGCCCACTCTGACCTGGGGAAGACTACTTACCTCATCATGGCTATTGACCTACAGATATAACATGACCACTTTGACCTGGGGAAGACTACCTACCTCATCATGGCTACTGACCTACAGATATAACATGCCCACTCTGACCTGGGGAAGACTACTTACCTCATCATGGCTATTGACCTACAGATATAACATGACCACTCTGACCTGGGGAAGACTACCTACCTCATCATGGCTACTGACCTACAGATATAACATGACCACTCTGATCTGGGGAAGACTACCTACCTCATCATGGCTACTGACCTACAGACATAACATGACCACTCTGACCTGGGGAAGACTACCTACCTCATCATGGCTACTGACCTACAGATATAACATGACCACTCTGACCTGGGGAAGACTACCTACCTCATCATGGCTACTGACGTACAGATATAACATGACCACTCTGACCTTGGGAAGACTACCTACCTCATCATGGCTACTGACCTACAGATATAACATGACCACTCTGACCTGGGAAAGACTACCTACCTCATCATGGCTACTGACCTACAGATATAACATGCCCACTCTGACCTGGTGAAGACTACAAACCTCATCATGGCTACTGACCTACAGATATAACATGACCACTCTGACCTGGGGAAGACTACCTACCTCATCATGGCTACTGACCTACAGATATAACATGACGACTCTGACCTGGTGAAGACTACAAACCTCATCATGACTACTGACCTACAGATATAACATGCCCACTCTGACCTGGGGAAGACTACCTACCTCATCATGGCTACTGACGTACAGATATAACATGCCCACTCTGACCTGGGGAAGACTACTTACCTCATCATGGCTATTGACCTACAGATATAACATGACCACTCTGACCTGGGGAAGACTACCTACCTCATCATGGCTACTGACCTACAGATATAACATGCCCACTCTGACCTGGGGAAGACTACTTACCTCATCATGGCTATTGACCTACAGATATAACATGACCACTCTGACCTGGGGAAGACTACCTACCTCATCATGGCTACTGACCTACAGATATAACATGACCACTCTGACCTGGTGAAGACTACAAACCTCATCATGGCTACTGACCTACAGATATAACATGACCACTCTGACCTGGTGAAGACTACCTACCTCATCATGGCTACTGACCTACAGATATAACATGCCCACTCTGACCTGGGGAAGACTACCTACCTCATCATGGCTACTGACCTACAGATATAACATGCCCACTCTGACCTGGGGAAGACTACTTACCTCATCATGGCTATTGACCTACAGATATAACATGACCACTCTGACCTGGTGAAGACTACAAACCTCATCATGGCTACTGACCTACAGATATAACATGACCACTCTGACCTGGTGAAGACTACCTACCTCATCATGGCTACTGACCTACAGATATAACATGCCCACTCTGACCTGGGGAAGACTACCTACCTTATCATGGCTACTGACCTACAGATATAACATGCCCACTCTGACCTGGGGAAGACTACCTACCTCATCATGGCTACTGACCTACAGATATAACATGCCCACTCTGACCTGGGGAAGACTACTTACCTCATCATGGCTATTGACCTACAGATATAACATAACCACTCTGACCTGGGGAAGACTACCTACCTCATCATGGCTACTGACCTACAGATATAACATGACCACTCTGATCTGGGGAAGACTACCTACCTCATCATGGCTACTGACCTACAGACATAACATGACCACTCTGACCTGGGGAAGACTACCTACCTCATCATGGCTACTGACCTACAGATATAACATGACCACTCTGACCTGGGGAAGACTACCTACCTCATCATGGCTACTGACCTACAGATATAACATGACCACTCTGACCTGGGGAAGACTACCTACCTCATCATGGCTACTGACCTACAGATATAACATGACCACTCTGACCTGGGGAAGACTACCTACCTCATCATGGCTACTGACCTACAGATATAACATGCCCACTCTGACCTGGGGAAGACTATAAACCTCATCATGGCTACTGACCTACAGATATAACATGACCACTCTGATCTGGAGAAGACTACCTACCTCATCATGGCTACTGACCTACAGATATAACATGACGACTCTGACCTGGTGAAGACTACAAACCTCATCATGGCGACTGACCTACAGATATAACATGCCCACTCTGACCTGGGGAAGACTACCTACCTCATCATGGCTACTGACCTACAGATATAACATGCCCACTCTGACCTGGGGAAGACTACTTACCTCATCATGGCTATTGACCTACAGATATAACATGACCACTCTGACCTGGGGAAGACTACCTACCTCATCATGGCTACTGACCTACAGATATATCATGCCCACTCTGACCTGGGGAAGACTACTTACCTCATCATGGCTATTGACCTACAGATATAACATGACCACTCTGACCTGGGGAAGACTACCTACCTCATCATGGCTACTGACCTACAGATATAACATGACCACTCTGACCTGGTGAAGACTACCTACCTCATCATGGCTACTGACCTACAGATATAACATGCCCACTCTGACCTGGGGAAGACTACCTACCTCATCATGGCTACTGACCTACAGATATAACATGCCCACTCTGACCTGGGGAAGACTACTTACCTCATCATGGCTATTGACCTACAGATATAACATGACCACTCTGACCTGGGGAAGACTACCTACCTCATCATGGCTACTGACCTACAGATATAACATGACCACTCTGATCTGGGGAAGACTACCTACCTCATCATGGCTACTGACCTACAGATATAACATGCCCACTCTGACCTGGGGAAGACTACCTACCTCATCATGGCTACTGACCTACAGATATAACATGACCACTCTGACCTGGGGAAGGCTACCTACCTCATCATGGCTACTGACCTACAGATATAACATGACCACTCTGACCTTGGGAAGACTACCTACCTCATCATGGCTACTGACCTACAGATATAACATGACCACTCTGACCTGGGAAAGACTACCTACCTCATCATGGCTACTGACCTACAGATATAACATGACCACTCTGACCTGGGGAAGACTACCTACCTCATCATGGCTACTGACCTACAGATATAACATGACCACTCTGATCTGGGGAAGACTACCTACCTCATCATGGCTACTGACCTACAGACATAACATGACCACTCTGACCTGGGGAAGACTACCTACCTCATCATGGCTACTGACCTACAGATATAACATGACCACTCTGACCTGGGGAAGACTACCTACCTCATCATGGCTACTGACCTACAGATATAACATGACCACTCTGACTTGGGGAAGACTACCTACCTCATCATGGCTACTGACCTACAGATATAACATGACGACTCTGACCTGGTGAAGACTACAAACCTCATCATGGCTACTGACCTACAGATATAACATGCCCACTCTGACCTGGGGAAGACTACCTACCTCATCATGGCTACTGGCCTACAGATATAACATGACCACTTTGACCTGGGGAAGACTACCTACCTCATCATGGCTACTGACCTACAGATATAACATGCCCACTCTGACCTGGGGAAGACTACTTACCTCATCATGGCTATTGACCTACAGATATAACATGACCACTCTGACCTGGGGAAGACTACCTACCTCATCATGGCTACTGACCTACAGATATAACATGACCACTCTGATCTGGGGAAGACTACCTACCTCATCATGGCTACTGACCTACAGACATAACATGACCACTCTGACCTGGGGAAGACTACCTACCTCATCATGGCTACTGACCTACAGATATAACATGACCACTCTGACCTGGGGAAGACTACCTACCTCATCATGGCTACTGACCTACAGATATAACATGACCACTCTGACCTGGGGAAGACTACCTACCTCATCATGGCTACTGACCTACAGATATAACATGACCACTCTGACCTGGGGAAGACTACCTACCTCATCATGGCTACTGACCTACAGATATAACATGCCCACTCTGACCTGGGGAAGACTACTTACCTCATCATGGCTATTGACCTACAGATATAACATGACCACTCTGACCTGGGGAAGACTACCTACCTCATCATGGCTACTGACCTACAGATATAACATGACGACTCTGACCTGGTGAAGACTACAAACCTCATCATGACTACTGACCTACAGATATAACATGCCCACTCTGACCTGGGGAAGACTACCTACCTCATCATGGCTATTGACCTACAGATATAACATAACCACTCTGACCTGGGGAAGACTACCTACCTCATCATGGCTACTGACCTACAGATATAACATGACCACTCTGATCTGGGGAAGACTACCTACCTCATCATGGCTACTGACCTACAGACATAACATGACCACTCTGACCTGGGGAAGACTACCTACCTCATCATGGCTACTGACCTACAGATATAACATGACCACTCTGACCTGGGGAAGACTACCTACCTCATCATGGCTACTGACCTACAGATATAACATGACCACTCTGACCTGGGGAAGACTACCTACCTCATCATGGCTACTGACCTACAGATATAACATGACCACTCTGACCTGGGGAAGACTACCTACCTCATCATGGCTACTGACCTACAGATATAACATGCCCACTCTGACCTGGGGAAGACTCTAAACCTCATCATGGCTACTGACCTACAGATATAACATGACCACTCTGATCTGGAGAAGACTACCTACCTCATCATGGCTACTGACCTACAGATATAACATGACGACTCTGACCTGGTGAAGACTACAAACCTCATCATGGCGACTGACCTACAGATATAACATGCCCACTCTGACCTGGGGAAGACTACCTACCTCATCATGGCTACTGACCTACAGATATAACATGCCCACTCTGACCTGGGGAAGACTACTTACCTCATCATGGCTATTGACCTACAGATATAACATGACCACTCTGACCTGGGGAAGACTACCTACCTCATCATGGCTACTGACCTACAGATATATCATGCCCACTCTGACCTAGGGAAGACTACTTACCTCATCATGGCTATTGACCTACAGATATAACATGACCACTCTGACCTGGGGAAGACTACCTACCTCATCATGGCTACTGACCTACAGATATAACATGACCACTCTGACCTGGTGAAGACTACCTACCTCATCATGGCTACTGACCTACAGATATAACATGCCCACTCTGACCTGGGGAAGACTACCTACCTCATCATGGCTACTGACCTACAGATATAACATGCCCACTCTGACCTGGGGAAGACTACTTACCTCATCATGGCTATTGACCTACAGATATAACATGACCACTCTGACCTGGTGAAGACTACAAACCTCATCATGGCTACTGACCTACAGATATAACATGACCACTCTGACCTATTGAAGACTACCTACCTCATCATGGCTACTGACCTACAGATATAACATGCCCACTCTGACCTGGGGAAGACTACCTACCTTATCATGGCTACTGACCTACAGATATAACATGCCCACTCTGACCTGGGGAAGACTACCTACCTCATCATGGCTACTGACCTACAGATATAACATAACCACTCTGACCTGGGGAAGACTACAAACCTCATCATGGCGACTGACCTACAGATATAACATGCCCACTCTGACCTGGGGAAGACTACCTACCTCATCATGGCTACTGACCTACAGATATAACATGCCCACTCTGACCTGGGGAAGACTACTTACCTCATCATGGCTATTGACCTACAGATATAACATGACCACTCTGACCTGGGGAAGACTACCTACCTCATCATGGCTACTGACCTACAGATATATCATGCCCACTCTGACCTAGGGAAGACTACTTACCTCATCATGGCTATTGACCTACAGATATAACATGACCACTCTGACCTGGGGAAGACTACCTACCTCATCATGGCTACTGACCTACAGATATAACATGACCACTCTGACCTGGTGAAGACTACCTACCTCATCATGGCTACTGACCTACAGATATAACATGCCCACTCTGACCTGGGGAAGACTACCTACCTCATCATGGCTACTGACCTACAGATATAACATGCCCACTCTGACCTGGGGAAGACTACTTACCTCATCATGGCTATTGACCTACAGATATAACATGACCACTCTGACCTGGGGAAGACTACCTACCTCATCATGGCTACTGACCTACAGATATATCATGCCCACTCTGACCTAGGGAAGACTACTTACCTCATCATGGCTATTGACCTACAGATATAACATGACCACTCTGACCTGGGGAAGACTACCTACCTCATCATGGCTACTGACCTACAGATATATCATGCCCACTCTGACCTAGGGAAGACTACTTACCTCATCATGGCTATTGACCTACAGATATAACATGACCACTCTGACCTGGGGAAGACTACCTACCTCATCATGGCTACTGACCTACAGATATAACATGACCACTCTGACCTGGTGAAGACTACCTACCTCATCATGGCTACTGACCTACAGATATAACATGCCCACTCTGACCTGGGGAAGACTACCTACCTCATCATGGCTACTGACCTACAGATATAACATGACGACTCTGACCTGGTGAAGACTACAAACCTCATCATGGCTACTGGCCTACAGATATAACATGCCCACTCTGACCTGGGGAAGACTACTTACCTCATCATGGCTATTGACCTACAGATATAACATGACCACTTTGACCTGGGGAAGACTACCTACCTCATCATGGCTACTGACCTACAGATATAACATGCCCACTCTGACCTGGGGAAGACTACTTACCTCATCATGGCTATTGACCTACAGATATAACATGACCACTCTGACCTGGGGAAGACTACCTACCTCATCATGGCTACTGACCTACAGATATAACATGACCACTCTGATCTGGGGAAGACTACCTACCTCATCATGGCTACTGACCTACAGACATAACATGACCACTCTGACCTGGGGAAGACTACCTACCTCATCATGGCTACTGACCTACAGATATAACATGACCACTCTGACCTGGGGAAGACTACCTACCTCATCATGGCTACTGACCTACAGATATAACATGACCACTCTGACCTGGGGAAGACTACCTACCTCATCATGGCTACTGACCTACAGATATAACATGACCACTCTGACCTGGGGAAGACTACCTACCTCATCATGGCTACTGACCTACAGATATAACATGCCCACTCTGACCTGGGGAAGACTACTTACCTCATCATGGCTATTGACCTACAGATATAACATGACCACTCTGACCTGGGGAAGACTACCTACCTCATCATGGCTACTGACCTACAGATATAACATGACCACTCTGATCTGGGGAAGACTACCTACCTCATCATGGCTACTGACCTACAGATATAACATGACGACTCTGACCTGGTGAAGACTACAAACCTCATCATGGCTACTGACCTACAGATATAACATGACCACTCTGACCTGGTGAAGACTACCTACCTCATCATGGCTACTGACCTACAGATATAACATGCCCACTCTGACCTGGGGAAGACTACCTACCTCATCATGGCTACTGACCTACAGATATAACATGCCCACTCTGACCTGGGGAAGACTACTTACCTCATCATGGCTATTGACCTACAGATATAACATGACCACTCTGACCTGGTGAAGACTACAAACCTCATCATGGCTACTGACCTACAGATATAACATGACCACTCTGACCTATTGAAGACTACCTACCTCATCATGGCTACTGACCTACAGATATAACATGCCCACTCTGACCTGGGGAAGACTACCTACCTTATCATGGCTACTGACCTACAGATATAACATGCCCACTCTGACCTGGGGAAGACTACCTACCTCATCATGGCTACTGACCTACAGATATAACATAACCACTCTGACCTGGGGAAGACTACAAACCTCATCATGGCGACTGACCTACAGATATAACATGCCCACTCTGACCTGGGGAAGACTACCTACCTCATCATGGCTACTGACCTACAGATATAACATGCCCACTCTGACCTGGGGAAGACTACTTACCTCATCATGGCTATTGACCTACAGATATAACATGACCACTCTGACCTGGGGAAGACTACCTACCTCATCATGGCTACTGACCTACAGATATATCATGCCCACTCTGACCTAGGGAAGACTACTTACCTCATCATGGCTATTGACCTACAGATATAACATGACCACTCTGACCTGGGGAAGACTACCTACCTCATCATGGCTACTGACCTACAGATATAACATGACCACTCTGACCTGGTGAAGACTACCTACCTCATCATGGCTACTGACCTACAGATATAACATGCCCACTCTGACCTGGGGAAGACTACCTACCTCATCATGGCTACTGACCTACAGATATAACATGCCCACTCTGACCTGGGGAAGACTACTTACCTCATCATGGCTATTGACCTACAGATATAACATGACCACTCTGACCTGGGGAAGACTACCTACCTCATCATGGCTACTGACCTACAGATATATCATGCCCACTCTGACCTAGGGAAGACTACTTACCTCATCATGGCTATTGACCTACAGATATAACATGACCACTCTGACCTGGGGAAGACTACCTACCTCATCATGGCTACTGACCTACAGATATATCATGCCCACTCTGACCTAGGGAAGACTACTTACCTCATCATGGCTATTGACCTACAGATATAACATGACCACTCTGACCTGGGGAAGACTACCTACCTCATCATGGCTACTGACCTACAGATATAACATGACCACTCTGACCTGGTGAAGACTACCTACCTCATCATGGCTACTGACCTACAGATATAACATGCCCACTCTGACCTGGGGAAGACTACCTACCTCATCATGGCTACTGACCTACAGATATAACATGACGACTCTGACCTGGTGAAGACTACAAACCTCATCATGGCTACTGGCCTACAGATATAACATGCCCACTCTGACCTGGGGAAGACTACTTACCTCATCATGGCTATTGACCTACAGATATAACATGACCACTTTGACCTGGGGAAGACTACCTACCTCATCATGGCTACTGACCTACAGATATAACATGCCCACTCTGACCTGGGGAAGACTACTTACCTCATCATGGCTATTGACCTACAGATATAACATGACCACTCTGACCTGGGGAAGACTACCTACCTCATCATGGCTACTGACCTACAGATATAACATGACCACTCTGATCTGGGGAAGACTACCTACCTCATCATGGCTACTGACCTACAGACATAACATGACCACTCTGACCTGGGGAAGACTACCTACCTCATCATGGCTACTGACCTACAGATATAACATGACCACTCTGACCTGGGGAAGACTACCTACCTCATCATGGCTACTGACCTACAGATATAACATGACCACTCTGACCTGGGGAAGACTACCTACCTCATCATGGCTACTGACCTACAGATATAACATGACCACTCTGACCTGGGGAAGACTACCTACCTCATCATGGCTACTGACCTACAGATATAACATGCCCACTCTGACCTGGGGAAGACTACTTACCTCATCATGGCTATTGACCTACAGATATAACATGACCACTCTGACCTGGGGAAGACTACCTACCTCATCATGGCTACTGACCTACAGATATAACATGACCACTCTGATCTGGGGAAGACTACCTACCTCATCATGGCTACTGACCTACAGATATAACATGACGACTCTGACCTGGTGAAGACTACAAACCTCATCATGACTACTGACCTACAGATATAACATGCCCACTCTGACCTGGGGAAGACTACCTACCTCATCATGGCTATTGACCTACAGATATAACATAACCACTCTGACCTGGGGAAGACTACCTACCTCATCATGGCTACTGACCTACAGATATAACATGACCACTCTGATCTGGGGAAGACTACCTACCTCATCATGGCTACTGACCTACAGACATAACATGACCACTCTGACCTGGGGAAGACTACCTACCTCATCATGGCTACTGACCTACAGATATAACATGACCACTCTGACCTGGGGAAGACTACCTACCTCATCATGGCTACTGACCTACAGATATAACATGACCACTCTGACCTGGGGAAGACTACCTACCTCATCATGGCTACTGACCTACAGATATAACATGACCACTCTGACCTGGGGAAGACTACCTACCTCATCATGGCTACTGACCTACAGATATAACATGCCCACTCTGACCTGGGGAAGACTATAAACCTCATCATGGCTACTGACCTACAGATATAACATGACCACTCTGATCTGGAGAAGACTACCTACCTCATCATGGCTACTGACCTACAGATATAACATGACGACTCTGACCTGGTGAAGACTACAAACCTCATCATGGCGACTGACCTACAGATATAACATGCCCACTCTGACCTGGGGAAGACTACCTACCTCATCATGGCTACTGACCTACAGATATAACATGCCCACTCTGACCTGGGGAAGACTACTTACCTCATCATGGCTATTGACCTACAGATATAACATGACCACTCTGACCTGGGGAAGACTACCTACCTCATCATGGCTACTGACCTACAGATATATCATGCCCACTCTGACCTAGGGAAGACTACTTACCTCATCATGGCTATTGACCTACAGATATAACATGACCACTCTGACCTGGGGAAGACTACCTACCTCATCATGGCTACTGACCTACAGATATAACATGACCACTCTGACCTGGTGAAGACTACCTACCTCATCATGGCTACTGACCTACAGATATAACATGCCCACTCTGACCTGGTGAAGACTACAAACCTCATCATGGCTACTGACCTACAGATATAACATGACCACTCTGACCTGGTGAAGACTACCTACCTCATCATGGCTACTGACCTACAGATATAACATGCCCACTCTGACCTGGGGAAGACTACCTACCTTATCATGGCTACTGACCTACAGATATAACATGCCCACTCTGACCTGGGGAAGACTACCTACCTCATCATGGCTACTGACCTACAGATATAACATAACCACTCTGACCTGGGGAAGACTACAAACCTCATCATGGCGACTGACCTACAGATATAACATGCCCACTCTGACCTGGGGAAGACTACCTACCTCATCATGGCTACTGACCTACAGATATAACATGCCCACTCTGACCTGGGGAAGACTACTTACCTCATCATGGCTATTGACCTACAGATATAACATGACCACTCTGACCTGGGGAAGACTACCTACCTCATCATGGCTACTGACCTACAGATATATCATGCCCACTCTGACCTAGGGAAGACTACTTACCTCATCATGGCTATTGACCTACAGATATAACATGACCACTCTGACCTGGGGAAGACTACCTACCTCATCATGGCTACTGACCTACAGATATAACATGACCACTCTGACCTGGTGAAGACTACCTACCTCATCATGGCTACTGACCTACAGATATAACATGCCCACTCTGACCTGGGGAAGACTACCTACCTCATCATGGCTACTGACCTACAGATATAACATGCCCACTCTGACCTGGGGAAGACTACTTACCTCATCATGGCTATTGACCTACAGATATAACATGACCACTCTGACCTGGGGAAGACTACCTACCTCATCATGGCTACTGACCTACAGATATATCATGCCCACTCTGACCTAGGGAAGACTACTTACCTCATCATGGCTATTGACCTACAGATATAACATGACCACTCTGACCTGGGGAAGACTACCTACCTCATCATGGCTACTGACCTACAGATATATCATGCCCACTCTGACCTAGGGAAGACTACTTACCTCATCATGGCTATTGACCTACAGATATAACATGACCACTCTGACCTGGGGAAGACTACCTACCTCATCATGGCTACTGACCTACAGATATAACATGACCACTCTGACCTGGTGAAGACTACCTACCTCATCATGGCTACTGACCTACAGATATAACATGCCCACTCTGACCTGGGGAAGACTACCTACCTCATCATGGCTACTGACCTACAGATATAACATGCCCACTCTGACCTGGGGAAGACTACTTACCTCATCATGGCTATTGACCTACAGATATAACATGACCACTCTGACCTGGTGAAGACTACAAACCTCATCATGGCTACTGACCTACAGATATAACATGACCACTCTGACCTGGTGAAGACTACCTACCTCATCATGGCTACTGACCTACAGATATAACATGCCCACTCTGACCTGGGGAAGACTACCTACCTTATCATGGCTACTGACCTACAGATATAACATGCCCACTCTGACCTGGGGAAGACTACCTACCTCATCATGGCTACTGACCTACAGATATAACATGCCCACTCTGACCTGGGGAAGACTACTTACCTCATCATGGCTATTGACCTACAGATATAACATAACCACTCTGACCTGGGGAAGACTACCTACCTCATCATGGCTACTGACCTACAGATATAACATGACCACTCTTATCTGGGGAAGACTACCTACCTCATCATGGCTACTGACCTACAGACATAACATGACCACTCTGACCTGGGGAAGACTACCTAACTCATCATGGCTACTGACCTACAGATATAACATGACCACTCTGACCTGGGGAAGACTACCTACCTCATCATGGCTACTGACCTACAGATATAACATGACCACTCTGACCTGGGGAAGACTACCTACCTCATCATGGCTACTGACCTACAGATATAACATGACCACTCTGACCTGGGGAAGACTACCTACCTCATCATGGCTACTGACCTACAGATATAACATGCCCACTCTGACCTGGGGAAGACTATAAACCTCATCATGGCTACTGACCTACAGATATAACATGACCACTCTGATCTGGAGAAGACTACCTACCTCATCATGGCTACTGACCTACAGATATAACATGACGACTCTGACCTGGTGAAGACTACAAACCTCATCATGGCGACTGACCTACAGATATAACATGCCAACTCTGACCTGGGGAAGACTACCTACCTCATCATGGCTACTGACCTACAGATATAACATGCCCACTCTGACCTGGGGAAGACTACTTACCTCATCATGGCTATTGACCTACAGATATAACATGACCACTCTGACCTGGGGAAGACTACCTACCTCATCATGGCTACTGACCTACAGATATATCATGCCCACTCTGACCTGGGGAAGACTACTTACCTCATCATGGCTATTGACCTACAGATATAACATGACCACTCTGACCTGGGGAAGACTACCTACCTCATCATGGCTACTGACCTACAGATATAACATGACCACTCTGACCTGGTGAAGACTACCTACCTCATCATGGCTACTGACCTACAGATATAACATGCCCACTCTGACCTGGGGAAGACTACCTACCTCATCATGGCTACTGACCTACAGATATAACATGCCCACTCTGACCTGGGGAAGACTACTTACCTCATCATGGCTATTGACCTACAGATATAACATGACCACTCTGACCTGGTGAAGACTACAAACCTCATCATGGCTACTGACCTACAGATATAACATGACCACTCTGACCTGGTGAAGACTACCTACCTCATCATGGCTACTGACCTACAGATATAACATGCCCACTCTGACCTGGGGAAGACTACCTACCTTATCATGGCTACTGACCTACAGATATAACATGCCCACTCTGACCTGGGGAAGACTACCTACCTCATCATGGCTACTGACCTACAGATATAACATGCCCACTCTGACCTGGGGAAGACTACTTACCTCATCATGGCTACTGACCTACAGATATAACATGACCACTCTGACCTGGGGAAGACTACCTACCTCATCATGGCTACTGACCTACAGATATAACATGACCACTCTGACCTGGGGAAGACTACCTACCTCATCATGGCTACTGACCTACAGATATAACATGCCCACTCTGACCTGGGGAAGACTATAAACCTCATCATGGCTACTGACCTACAGATATAACATGACGACTCTGACCTGGTGAAGACTACAAACCTCATCATGGCGACTGACCTACAGATATAACATGCCCACTCTGACCTGGGGAAGACTACCTACCTCATCATGGCTACTGACCTACAGATATAACATGCCCACTCTGACCTGGGGAAGACTACTTACCTCATCATGGCTATTGACCTACAGATATAACATGACCACTCTGACCTGGGGAAGACTACCTACCTCATCATGGCTACTGACCTACAGATATATCATGCCCACTCTGACCTTGGGAAGACTATAAACCTCATCATGGCTACTGACCTACAGATATAACATGACCACTCTGATCTGGAGAAGACTACCTACCTCATCATGGCTACTGACCTACAGATATAACATGACGACTCTGACCTGGTGAAGACTACAAACCTCATCATGGCGACTGACCTACAGATATAACATGCCCACTCTGACCTGGGGAAGACTACCTACCTCATCATGGCTACTGACCTACAGATATAACATGCCCACTCTGACCTGGGGAAGACTACTTACCTCATCATGGCTATTGACCTACAGATATAACATGACCACTCTGACCTGGGGAAGACTACCTACCTCATCATGGCTACTGACCTACAGATATATCATGCCCACTCTGACCTAGGGAAGACTACTTACCTCATCATGGCTATTGACCTACAGATATAACATGACCACTCTGACCTGGGGAAGACTACCTACCTCATCATGGCTACTGACCTACAGATATAACATGACCACTCTGACCTGGTGAAGACTACCTACCTCATCATGGCTACTGACCTACAGATATAACATGCCCACTCTGACCTGGGGAAGACTACCTACCTCATCATGGCTACTGACCTACAGATATAACATGCCCACTCTGACCTGGGGAAGACTACTTACCTCATCATGGCTATTGACCTACATATATAACATGACCACTCTGACCTGGTGAAGACTACAAACCTCATCATGGCTACTGACCTACAGATATAACATGACCACTCTGACCTGGGGAAGACTACTTACCTCATCATGGCTATTGACCTACAGATATAACATGACCACTCTGACCTGGGGAAGACTACCTACCTCATCATGGCTACTGACCTACAGATATATCATGCCCACTCTGACCTAGGGAAGACTACTTACCTCATCATGGCTATTGACCTACAGATATAACATGACCACTCTGACCTGGGGAAGACTACCTACCTCATCATGGCTACTGACCTACAGATATAACATGACCACTCTGACCTGGTGAAGACTACCTACCTCATCATGGCTACTGACCTACAGATATAACATGCCCACTCTGACCTGGGGAAGACTACCTACCTCATCATGGCTACTGACCTACAGATATAACATGCCCACTCTGACCTGGGGAAGACTACTTACCTCATCATGGCTATTGACCTACAGATATAACATGACCACTCTGACCTGGTGAAGACTACAAACCTCATCATGGCTACTGACCTACAGATATAACATGACCACTCTGACCTGGTGAAGACTACCTACCTCATCATGGCTACTGACCTACAGATATAACATGCCCACTCTGACCTGGGGAAGACTACCTACCTTATCATAGCTACTGACCTACAGATATAACATGCCCACTCTGACCTGGGGAAGACTACCTACCTCATCATGGCTACTGACCTACAGATATAACATGCCCACTCTGACCTGGGGAAGACTACTTACCTCATCATGGCTATTGACCTACAGATATAACATAACCACTCTGACCTGGGGAAGACTACCTACCTCATCATGGCTACTGACCTACAGATATAACATGACCACTCTGATCTGGGGAAGACTACCTACCTCATCATGGCTACTGACCTACAGACATAACATGACCACTCTGACCTGGGGAAGACTACCTAACTCATCATGGCTACTGACCTACAGATATAACATGACCACTCTGACCTGGGGAAGACTACCTACCTCATCATGGCTACTGACCTACAGATATAACATGACCACTCTGACCTGGAGAAGACTACCTACCTCATCATGGCTACTGACCTACAGATATAACATGACCACTCTGACCTGGGGAAGACTACCTACCTCATCATGGCTACTGACCTACAGATATAACATGCCCACTCTGACCTGGGGAAGACTATAAACCTCATCATGGCTACTGACCTACAGATATAACATGACCACTCTGATCTGGAGAAGACTACCTACCTCATCATGGCTACTGACCTACAGATATAACATGACGACTCTGACCGGGTGAAGACTACAAACCTCATCATGGCGACTGACCTACAGATATAACATGCCAACTCTGACCTGGGGAAGACTACCTACCTCATCATGGCTACTGACCTACAGATATAACATGCCCACTCTGACCTGGGGAAGACTACTTACCTCATCATGGCTATTGACCTACAGATATAACATGACCACTCTGACCTGGGGAAGACTACCTACCTCATCATGGCTACTGACCTACAGATATATCATGCCCACTCTGACCTGGGGAAGACTACTTACCTCATCATGGCTATTGACCTACAGATATAACATGACCACTCTGACCTGGGGAAGACTACCTACCTCATCATGGCTACTGACCTACAGATATAACATGACCACTCTGACCTGGTGAAGACTACCTACCTCATCATGGCTACTGACCTACAGATATAACATGCCCACTCTGACCTGGGGAAGACTACCTACCTCATCATGGCTACTGACCTACAGATATAACATGCCCACTCTGACCTGGGGAAGACTACCTACCTCATCATGGCTACTGACCTACAGATATAACATGACCACTCTGATCTGGGGAAGACTACCTACCTCATCATGGCTACTGACCTACAGACATAACATGACCACTCTGACCTGGGGAAGACTACCTACCTCATCATGGCTACTGACCTACAGATATAACATGACCACTCTGACCTGGGGAAGACTACCTACCTCATCATGGCTACTGACCTACAGATATAACATGACCACTCTGACCTTGGGAAGACTACCTACCTCATCATGGCTACTGACCTACAGATATAACATGACCACTCTGACCCGGGGAAGACTACCTACCTCATCATGGCTACTGACCTACAGATATAACATGCCCACTCTGACCTGGGGAAGACTATAAACCTCATCATGGCTACTGACCTACAGATATAACATGACCACTCTGATCTAAAGAAGACTACCTACCTCATCATGGCTACTGACCTACAGATATAACATGATGACTCTGACCTGGTGAAGACTACAAACCTCATCATGGCTACTGACCTACAGATATAACATGCCCACTCTGACCTGGGGAAGACTACCTACCTCATCATGGCTACTGACCTACAGATATAACATGCCCACTCTGACCTGGGGAAGACTACTTACCTCATCATGGCTATTGACCTACAGATATAACATGACCACTCTGACCTGGGGAAGACTACCTACCTCATCATGGCTACTGACCTACAGATATATCATGCCCACTCTGACCTGGGGAAGACTACTTACCTCATCATGGCTATTGACCTACAGATATAACATGACCACTCTGACCTGGGGAAGACTACCTACCTCATGATGGCTATTGACCTACAGATATAACATGACCACTCTGACCTGGGGAAGACTACTTACCTCATCATGGCTACTGACCTACAGATATAACATGACCACTCTGACCTGGGGAAGACTACCTACCTCATCATGGCTATTGACCTACAGATATAACATGACCACTCTGACCTGGGGAAGACTACCTACCTCATCATGGCTACTGACCTACAGATATAACATGACCACTCTGATCTGGGGAAGACTACCTACCTCATCATGGCTACTGACCTACAGATATAACATGACCACTTTGACCTGGGGAAGACTACCTACCTCATCATGGCTACTGACCTACAGATATAACATGCCCACTCTGACCTGGGGAAGACTACTTACCTCATCATGGCTATTGACCTACAGATATAACATAACCACTCTGACCTGGGGAAGACTACCTACCTCATCATGGCTACTGACCTACAGATATAACATGACCACTCTGATCTGGGGAAGACTACCTACCTCATCATGGCTACTGACCTACAGACATAACATGACCACTCTGACCTGGGGAAGACTACCTACCTCATCATGGCTACTGACCTACAGATATAACATGCCCACTCTGACCTGGTGAAGACTACAAACCTCATCATGGCTACTGACCTACAGATATAACATGACCACTCTGACTTGGGGAAGACTACCTACCTCATCATGGCTACTGACCTACAGATATAACATGACGACTCTGACCTGGTGAAGACTACAAACCTCATCATGGCTACTGACCTACAGATATAACATGCCCACTCTGACCTGGGGAAGACTACCTACCTCATCATGGCTACTGGCCTACAGATATAACATGCCCACTCTGACCTGGGGAAGACTACTTACCTCATCATGGCTATTGACCTACAGATATAACATGACCACTTTGACCTGGGGAAGACTACCTACCTCATCATGGCTACTGACCTACAGATATAACATGCCCACTCTGACCTGGGGAAGACTACTTACCTCATCATGGCTACTGACCTACAGATATAACATGACCACTCTGACCTGGGGAAGACTACCTACCTCATCATGGCTACTGACCTACAGATATATCATGCCCACTCTGACCTGGGGAAGACTATAAACCTCATCATGGCTACTGACCTACAGATATAACATGACCACTCTGATCTGGAGAAGACTACCTACCTCATCATGGCTACTGACCTACAGATATAACATGACGACTCTGACCTGGTGAAGACTACAAACCTCATCATGGCGACTGACCTACAGATATAACATGCCCACTCTGACCTGGGGAAGACTACCTACCTCATCATGGCTACTGACCTACAGATATAACATGCCACTCTGACCTGGGGAAGACTACTTACCTCATCATGGCTATTGACCTACAGATATAACATGACCACTCTGACCTGGGGAAGACTACCTACCTCATCATGGCTACTGACCTACAGATATATCATGCCCACTCTGACCTAGGGAAGACTACTTACCTCATCATGGCTATTGACCTACAGATATAACATGACCACTCTGACCTGGGGAAGACTACCTACCTCATCATGGCTACTGACCTACAGATATAACATGACCACTCTGACCTGGTGAAGACTACCTACCTCATCATGGCTACTGACCTACAGATATAACATGCCCACTCTGACCTGGGGAAGACTACCTACCTCATCATGGCTACTGACCTACAGATATAACATGCCCACTCTGACCTGGGGAAGACTACTTACCTCATCATGGCTATTGACCTACAGATATAACATGACCACTCTGACCTGGTGAAGACTACAAACCTCATCATGGCTACTGACCTACAGATATAACATTACCACTCTGACCTGGGGAAGACTACTTACCTCATCATGGCTATTGACCTACAGATATAACATGACCACTCTGACCTGGGGAAGACTACCTACCTCATCATGGCTACTGACCTACAGATATATCATGCCCACTCTGACCTAGGGAAGACTACTTACCTCATCATGGCTATTGACCTACAGATATAACATGACCACTCTGACCTGGGGAAGACTACCTACCTCATCATGGCTACTGACCTACAGATATAACATGACCACTCTGACCTGGTGAAGACTACCTACCTCATCATGGCTACTGACCTACAGATATAACATGCCCACTCTGACCTGGGGAAGACTACCTACCTCATCATGGCTACTGACCTACAGATATAACATGCCCACTCTGACCTGGGGAAGACTACTTACCTCATCATGGCTATTGACCTACAGATATAACATGACCACTCTGACCTGGTGAAGACTACAAACCTCATCATATCTACTGACCTACAGATATAACATGACCACTCTGACCTGGTGAAGACTACCTACCTCATCATGGCTACTGACCTACAGATATAACATGCCCACTCTGACCTGGGGAAGACTACCTACCTTATCATGGCTACTGACCTACAGATATAACATGCCCACTCTGACCTGGGGAAGACTACCTACCTCATCATGGCTACTGACCTACAGATATAACATGCCCACTCTGACCTGGGGAAGACTACTTACCTCATCATGGCTATTGACCTACAGATATAACATAACCACTCTGACCTGGGGAAGACTACCTACCTCATCATGGCTACTGACCTACAGATATAACATGACCACTCTGATCTGGGGAAGACTACCTACCTCATCATGGCTACTGACCTACAGACATAACATGACCACTCTGACCTGGGGAAGACTACCTAACTCATCATGGCTACTGACCTACAGATATAACATGACCACTCTGACCTGGGGAAGACTACCTACCTCATCATGGCTACTGACCTACAGATATAACATGACCACTCTGACCTGGGGAAGACTACCTACCTCATCATGGCTACTGACCTACAGATATAACATGACCACTCTGACCTGGGGAAGACTACCTACCTCATCATGGCTACTGACCTACAGATATAACATGCCCACTCTGACCTGGTGAAGACTATAAACCTCATCATGGCTACTGACCTACAGATATAACATGACCACTCTGATCTGGAGAAGACTACCTACCTCATCATGGCTACTGACCTACAGATATAACATGACGACTCTGACCGGGTGAAGACTACAAACCTCATCATGGCGACTGACCTACAGATATAACATGCCAACTCTGACCTGGGGAAGACTACCTACCTCATCATGGCTACTGACCTACAGATATAACATGCCCACTCTGACCTGGGGAAGACTACTTACCTCATCATGGCTATTGACCTACAGATATAACATGACCACTCTGACCTGGGGAAGACTACCTACCTCATCATGGCTACTGACCTACAGATATATCATGCCCACTCTGACCTGGGGAAGACTACTTACCTCATCATGGCTATTGACCTACAGATATAACATGACCACTCTGACCTGGGGAAGACTACCTACCTCATCATGGCTACTGACCTACAGATATAACATGACCACTCTGACCTGGTGAAGACTACCTACCTCATCATGGCTACTGACCTACAGATATAACATGCCCACTCTGACCTGGGGAAGACTACCTACCTCATCATGGCTACTGACCTACAGATATAACATGCCCACTCTGACCTGGGGAAGACTACTTACCTCATCATGGCTATTGACCTACAGATATAACATGACCACTCTGACCTGGTGAAGACTACAAACCTCATCATGGCTACTGACCTACAGATATAACATGACCACTCTGACCTGGTGAAGACTACCTACCTCATCATGGCTACTGACCTACAGATATAACATGCCCACTCTGACCTGGGGAAGACTACCTACCTTATCATGGCTACTGACCTACAGATATAACATGCCCACTCTGACCTGGGGAAGACTACCTACCTCATCATGGCTACTGACCTACAGATATAACATGCCCACTCTGACCTGGGGAAGACTACTTACCTCATCATGGCTATTGACCTACAGATATAACATAACCACTCTGACCTGGGGAAGACTACCTACCTCATCATGGCTACTGACCTACAGATATAACATGACCACTCTGATCTGGGGAAGACTACCTACCTCATCATGGCTACTGACCTACAGACATAACATGACCACTCTGACCTGGGGAAGACTACCTACCTCATCATGGCTACTGACCTACAGATATAACATGACCACTCTGACCTGGGGAAGACTACCTACCTCATCATGGCTACTGACCTACAGATATAACATGACCACTCTGACCTTGGGAAGACTACCTACCTCATCATGGCTACTGACCTACAGATATAACATGACCACTCTGACCCGGGGAAGACTACCTACCTCATCATGGCTACTGACCTACAGATATAACATGCCCACTCTGACCTGGGGAAGACTATAAACCTCATCATGGCTACTGACCTACAGATATAACATGACCACTCTGATCTAAAGAAGACTACCTACCTCATCATGGCTACTGACCTACAGATATAACATGATGACTCTGACCTGGTGAAGACTACAAACCTCATCATGGCTACTGACCTACAGATATAACATGCCCACTCTGACCTGGGGAAGACTACCTACCTCATCATGGCTACTGACCTACAGATATAACATGCCCACTCTGACCTGGGGAAGACTACTTACCTCATCATGGCTATTGACCTACAGATATAACATGACCACTCTGACCTGGGGAAGACTACCTACCTCATCATGGCTACTGACCTACAGATATATCATGCCCACTCTGACCTGGGAAAGACTACTTACCTCATCATGGCTATTGACCTACAGATATAACATGACCACTCTGACCTGGGGAAGACTACCTACCTCATGATGGCTATTGACCTACAGATATAACATGACCACTCTGACCTGGGGAAGACTACTTACCTCATCATGGCTACTGACCTACAGATATAACATGACCACTCTGACCTGGGGAAGACTACCTACCTCATCATGGCTATTGACCTACAGATATAACATGACCACTCTGACCTGGGGAAGACTACCTACCTCATCATGGCTACTGACCTACAGATATAACATGACCACTCTGATCTGGGGAAGACTACCTACCTCATCATGGCTACTGACCTACAGATATAACATGACCACTCTGACCTGGGGAAGACTACCTACCTCATCATGGCTACTGACCTACAGATATAACATGCCCACTCTGACCTGGGGAAGACTACTTACCTCATCATGGCTATTGACCTACAGATATAACATAACCACTCTGACCTGGGGAAGACTACCTACCTCATCATGGCTACTGACCTACAGATATAACATGACCACTCTGATCTGGGGAAGACTACCTACCTCATCATGGCTACTGACCTACAGACATAACATGACCACTCTGACCTGGGCAAGACTACCTACCTCATCATGGCTACTGACCTACAGATATAACATGCCCACTCTGACCTGGTGAAGACTACAAACCTCATCATGGCTACTGACCTACAGATATAACATGACCACTCTGACTTGGGGAAGACTACCTACCTCATCATGGCTACTGACCTACAGATATAACATGACGACTCTGACCTGGTGAAGACTACAAACCTCATCATGGCTACTGACCTACAGATATAACATGCCCACTCTGACCTGGGGAAGACTACCTACCTCATCATGGCTACTGGCCTACAGATATAACATGCCCACTCTGACCTGGGGAAGACTACTTACCTCATCATGGCTATTGACCTACAGATATAACATGACCACTTTGACCTGGGGAAGACTACCTACCTCATCATGGCTACTGACCTACAGATATAACATGCCCACTCTGACCTGGGGAAGACTACTTACATCATCATGGCTATTGACCTACAGATATAACATGACCACTCTGACCTGGGGAAGACTACCTACCTCATCATGGCTACTGACCTACAGATATAACATGACCACTCTGATCTGGGGAAGACTACCTACCTCATCATGGCTACTGACCTACAGACATAACATGACCACTCTGACCTGGGGAAGACTACCTACCTCATCATGGCTACTGACCTACAGATATAACATGACCACTCTGACCTGGGGAAGACTACCTACCTCATCATGGCTACTGACCTACAGATATAACATGACCACTCTGACCTTGGGAAGACTACCTACCTCATCATGGCTACTGACCTACAGATATAACATGACCACTCTGACCTGGGAAAGACTACCTACCTCATCATGGCTACTGACCTACAGATATAACATGCCCACTCTGACCTGGTGAAGACTACAAACCTCATCATGGCTACTGACCTACAGATATAACATGACCACTCTGACCTGGGGAAGACTACCTACCTCATCATGGCTACTGACCTACAGATATAACATGACGACTCTGACCTGGTGAAGACTACAAACCTCATCATGACTACTGACCTACAGATATAACATGCCCACTCTGACCTGGGGAAGACTACCTACCTCATCATGGCTACTGACCTACAGATATAACATGCCCACTCTGACCTGGGGAAGACTACTTACCTCATCATGGCTATTGACCTACAGATATAACATGACCACTCTGACCTGGGGAAGACTACCTACCTCATCATGGCTACTGACCTACAGATATAACATGCCCACTCTGACCTGGGGAAGACTACTTACCTCATCATGGCTATTGACCTACAGATATAACATGACCACTCTGACCTGGGGAAGACTACCTACCTCATCATGGCTACTGACCTACAGATATAACATGACCACTCTGACCTGGTGAAGACTACAAACCTCATCATGGCTACTGACCTACAGATATAACATGACCACTCTGACCTGGTGAAGACTACCTACCTCATCATGGCTACTGACCTACAGATATAACATGCCCACTCTGACCTGGGGAAGACTACCTACCTCATCATGGCTACTGACCTACAGATATAACATGCCCACTCTGACCTGGGGAAGAATACTTACCTCATCATGGCTATTGACCTACAGATATAACATGACCACTCTGACCTGGTGAAGACTACAAACCTCATCATGGCTACTGACCTACAGATATAACATGACCACTCTGACCTGGTGAAGACTACCTACCTCATCATGGCTACTGACCTACAGATATAACATGCCCACTCTGACCTGGGGAAGACTACCTACCTTATCATGGCTACTGACCTACAGATATAACATGCCCACTCTGACCTGGGGAAGACTACCTACCTCATCATGGCTACTGACCTACAGATATAACATGCCCACTCTGACCTGGGGAAGACTACTTACCTCATCATGGCTATTGACCTACAGATATAACATAACCACTCTGACCTGGGGAAGACTACCTACCTCATCATGGCTACTGACCTACAGATATAACATGACCACTCTGATCTGGGGAAGACTACCTACCTCATCATGGCTACTGACCTACAGATATAACATGACCACTCTGACCTGGGGAAGACTACCTACCTCATCATGGCTACTGACCTACAGATATAACATGACCACTCTGACCTGGGGAAGACTACCTACCTCATCATGGCTACTGACCTACAGATATAACATGACCACTCTGACCTGGGGAAGACTACCTACCTCATCATGGCTACTGACCTACAGATATAACATGACCACTCTGACCTGGGGAAGACTACCTACCTCATCATGGCTACTGACCTACAGATATAACATGCCCACTCTGACCTGGGGAAGACTATAAACCTCATCATGGCTACTGACCTACAGATATAACATGACCACTCTGATCTGGAGAAGACTACCTACCTCATCATGGCTACTGACCTACAGATATAACATGACGACTCTGACCTGGTGAAGACTACAAACCTCATCATGGCGACTGACCTACAGATATAACATGCCCACTCTGACCTGGGGAAGACTACCTACCTCATCATGGCTACTGACCTACAGATATAACATGCCCACTCTGACCTGGGGAAGACTACTTACCTCATCATGGCTATTGACCTACAGATATAACATGACCACTCTGACCTGGGGAAGACTACCTACCTCATCATGGCTACTGACCTACAGATATATCATGCCCACTCTGACCTGGGGAAGACTACTTACCTCATCATGGCTATTGACCTACAGATATAACATGACCACTCTGACCTGGGGAAGACTACCTACCTCATCATGGCTACTGACCTACAGATATAACATGACCACTCTGACCTGGTGAAGACTACCTACCTCATCATGGCTACTGACCTACAGATATAACATGCCCACTCTGACCTGGGGAAGACTACCTACCTCATCATGGCTACTGACCTACAGATATAACATGCCCACTCTGACCTGGGGAAGACTACTTACCTCATCATGGCTACTGACCTACAGATATAACATGACCACTCTGACCTGGTGAAGACTACAAACCTCATCATGGCTACTGACCTACAGATATAACATGACCACTCTGACCTGGTGAAGACTACCTACCTCATCATGGCTACTGACCTACAGATATAACATGCCCACTCTGACCTGGGGAAGACTACCTACCTCATCATGGCTACTGACCTACAGATATAACATGCCCACTCTGACCTGGGGAAGACTACCTACCTCATCATGGCTACTGACCTACAGATATAACATGCCCACTCTGACCTGGGGAAGACTACTTACCTCATCATGGCTATTGACCTACAGATATAACATGCCCACTCTGACCTGGGGAAGACTACTTACCTCATCATGGCTATTGACCTACAGATATAACATGACCACTCTGACCTGGGGAAGACTACCTACCTCATCATGGCTACTGACCTACAGATATAACATGACCACTCTGATCTGGGGAAGACTACCTACCTCATCATGGCTACTGACCTACAGATATAACATGACCACTCTGACCTGGTGAAGACTACCTACCTCATCATGGCTACTGACCTACAGATATAACATGCCCACTCTGACCTGGGGAAGACTACCTACCTCATCATGGCTACTGACCTACAGATATAACATGCCCACTCTGACCTGGGGAAGACTACTTACCTCATCATGGCTACTGACCTACAGATATAACATGACCACTCTGACCTGGTGAAGACTACAAACCTCATCATGGCTACTGACCTACAGATATAACATGACCACTCTGACCTGGTGAAGACTACCTACCTCATCATGGCTACTGACCTACAGATATAACATGCCCACTCTGACCTGGGGAAGACTACCTACCTCATCATGGCTACTGACCTACAGATATAACATGCCCACTCTGACCTGGGGAAGACTACCTACCTCATCATGGCTACTGACCTACAGATATAACATGCCCACTCTGACCTGGGGAAGACTACTTACCTCATCATGGCTATTGACCTACAGATATAACATGCCCACTCTGACCTGGGGAAGACTACTTACCTCATCATGGCTATTGACCTACAGATATAACATGACCACTCTGACCTGGGGAAGACTACCTACCTCATCATGGCTACTGACCTACAGATATAACATGACCACTCTGATCTGGGGAAGACTACCTACCTCATCATGGCTACTGACCTACAGACATAACATGACCACTCTGACCTGGGGAAGACTACCTACCTCATCATGGCTACTGACCTACAGATATAACATGACCACTCTGACCTGGGGAAGACTACCTACCTCATCATGGCTACTGACCTACAGATATAACATGACCACTCTGACCTTGGGAAGACTACCTACCTCATCATGGCTACTGACCTACAGATATAACATGACCACTCTGACCTGGGGAAGACTACCTACCTCATCATGGCTACTGACCTACAGATATAACATGCCCACTCTGACCTGGGGAAGACTATAAACCTCATCATGGCTACTGACCTACAGATATAACATGACCACTCTGATCTGGAGAAGACTACCTACCTCATCATGGCTACTGACCTACAGATATAACATGACGACTCTGACCTGGTGAAGACTACAAACCTCATCATGGCTACTGACCTACAGATATAACATGCCCACTCTGACCTGGGGAAGACTACCTACCTCATCATGGCTACTGACCTACAGATATAACATGCCCACTCTGACCTGGGGAAGACTACCTACCTCATCATGGCTACTGACCTACAGATATAACATGACCACTCTGACCTGGGGAAGACTACCTACCTCATCATGGCTACTGACCTACAGATATATCATGCCCACTCTGACCTGGGGAAGACTACTTACCTCATCATGGCTATTGACCTACAGATATAACATGACCACTCTGACCTGGGGAAGACTACCTACCTCATGATGGCTATTGACCTACAGATATAACATGACCACTCTGACCTGGGGAAGACTACTTACCTCATCATGGCTACTGACCTACAGATATAACATGACCACTCTGACCTGGTGAAGACTACAAACCTCATCATGGCTACTGACCTACAGATATAACATGACTACTCTGACCTGGTGAAGACTACCTACCTCATCATGGCTACTGACCTACAGATATAACATGCCCACTCTGACCTGGGGAAGACTACCTACCTCATCATGGCTACTGACCTACAGATATAACATGACCACTCTGACCTGGGGAAGACTACCTACCTCATCATGGCTACTGACCTACAGATATATCATGCCCACTCTGACCTGGGGAAGACTACTTACCTCATCATGGCTATTGACCTACAGATATAACATGACCACTCTGACCTGGGGAAGACTACCTACCTCATCATGGCTACTGACCTACAGATATAACATGACCACTCTGACCTGGGGAAGACTACCTACCTCATCATGGCTACTGACCTACAGATATAACATGACCACTCTGACCTGGGGAAGACTACCTACCTCATCATGGCTACTGACCTACAGATATAACATGCCCACTCTGACCTGGGGAAGACTATAAACCTCATCATGGCTACTGACCTACAGATATAACATGACCACTCTGATCTGGAGAAGACTACCTACCTCATCATGGCTACTGACCTACAGATATAACATGATGACTCTGACCTGGTGAAGACTACAAACCTCATCATGGCTACTGACCTACAGATATAACATGCCCACTCTGACCTGGGGAAGACTACCTACCTCATCATGGCTACTGACCTACAGATATAACATGCCCACTCTGACCTGGGGAAGACTACTTACCTCATCATGGCTATTGACCTACAGATATAACATGACCACTCTGATCTGGGGAAGACTACCTACCTCATCATGGCTACTGACCTACAGATATATCATGCCCACTCTGACCTGGGGAAGACTACTTACCTCATCATGGCTATTGACCTACAGATATAACATGACCACTCTGACCTGGGGAAGACTACCTACCTCATGATGGCTATTGACCTACAGATATAACATGACCACTCTGACCTGGGGAAGACTACTTACCTCATCATGGCTACTGACCTACAGATATAACATGACCACTCTGACCTGGGGAAGACTACCTACCTCATCATGGCTATTGACCTACAGATATAACATGACCACTCTGACCTGGGGAAGACTACCTACCTCATCATGGCTATTGACCTACAGATATAACATGACCACTCTGACCTGGGGAAGACTACCTACCTCATCATGGCTACTGACCTACAGATATAACATGACCACTCTGATCTGGGGAAGACTACCTACCTCATCATGGCTACTGACCTACAGATATAACATGACCACTCTGACCTGGGGAAGACTACCTACCTCATCATGGCTACTGACCTACAGATATAACATGCCCACTCTGACCTGGGGAAGACTATAAACCTCATCATGGCTACTGACCTACAGATATAACATGACCACTCTGATCTGGAGAAGACTACCTACCTCATCATGGCTACTGACCTACAGATATAACATGACGACTCTGACCTGGTGAAGACTACAAACCTCATCATGGCGACTGACCTACAGATATAACATGCCCACTCTGACCTGGGGAAGACTACCTACCTCATCATGGCTACTGACCTACAGATATAACATGCCCACTCTGACCTGGGGAAGACTACTTACCTCATCATGGCTATTGACCTACAGATATAACATGACCACTCTGACCTGGGGAAGACTACCTACCTCATCATGGCTACTGACCTACAGATATATCATGCCCACTCTGACCTAGGGAAGACTACTTACCTCATCATGGCTATTGACCTACAGATATAACATGACCACTCTGACCTGGGGAAGACTACCTACCTCATCATGGCTACTGACCTACAGATATAACATGACCACTCTGACCTGGTGAAGACTACCTACCTCATCATGGCTACTGACCTACAGATATAACATGCCCACTCTGACCTGGGCAAGACTACCTACCTCATCATGGCTACTGACCTACAGATATAACATGCCCACTCTGACCTGGGGAAGACTACTTACCTCATCATGGCTATTGACCTACAGATATAACATGCCCACTCTGACCTGGTGAAGACTACAAACCTCATCATGGCTACTGACCTACAGATATAACATGACCACTCTGACCTGGTGAAGACTACCTACCTCATCATGGCTACTGACCTACAGATATAACATGCCCACTCTGACCTGGGGAAGACTACCTACCTTATCATGGCTACTGACCTACAGATATAACATGCCCACTCTGACCTGGGGAAGACTACCTACCTCATCATGGCTACTGACCTACAGATATAACATGCCCACTCTGACCTGGGGAAGACTACTTACCTCATCATGGCTATTGACCTACAGATATAACATAACCACTCTGACCTGGGGAAGACTACCTACCTCATCATGGCTACTGACCTACAGATATAACATGACCACTCTGATCTGGGGAAGACTACCTACCTCATCATGGCTACTGACCTACAGACATAACATGACCACTCTGACCTGGGGAAGACTACCTAACTCATCATGGCTACTGACCTACAGATATAACATGACCACTCTGACCTGGGGAAGACTACCTACCTCATCATGGCTACTGACCTACAGATATAACATGACCACTCTGACCTGGGGAAGACTACCTACCTCATCATGGCTACTGACCTACAGATATAACATGCCCACTCTGACCTGGGGAAGACTATAAACCTCATCATGGCTACTGACCTACAGATATAACATGACCACTCTGATCTGGAGAAGACTACCTACCTCATCATGGCTACTGACCTACAGATATAACATGACGACTCTGACCTGGTGAAGACTACAAACCTCATCATGGCGACTGACCTACAGATATAACATGCCCACTCTGACCTGGGGAAGACTACCTACCTCATCATGGCTACTGACCTACAGATATAACATGCCCACTCTGACCTGGGGAAGACTACTTACCTCATCATGGCTATTGACCTACAGATATAACATGACCACTCTGACCTGGGGAAGACTACCTAGTTCATCATGGCTACTGACCTACAGATATATCATGCCCACTCTGACCTGGGGAAGACTACTTACCTCATCATGGCTATTGACCTACAGATATAACATGACCACTCTGACCTGGGGAAGACTACCTACCTCATCATGGCTACTGACCTACAGATATAACATGACCACTCTGACCTGGTGAAGACTACCTACCTCATCATGGCTACTGACCTACAGATATAACATGCCCACTCTGACCTGGGGAAGAGTACCTACCTCATCATGGCTACTGACCTACAGATATAACATGCCCACTCTGACCTGGGGAAGACTACTTACCTCATCATGGCTATTGACCTACAGATATAACATGACCACTCTGACCTGGTGAAGACTACAAACCTCATCATGGCTACTGACCTACAGATATAACATGACCACTCTGACCTGATGAAGACTACCTACCTCATCATGGCTACTGACCTACAGATATAACATGCCCACTCTGACCTGGGGAAGACTACCTACCTTATCATGGCTACTGACCTACAGATATAACATGCCCACTCTGACCTGGGGAAGACTACCTACCTCATCATGGCTACTGACCTACAGATATAACATGCCCACTCTGACCTGGGGAAGACTACTTACCTCATCATGGCTATTGACCTACAGATATAACATAACCACTCTGACCTGGGGAAGACTACCTACCTCATCATGGCTACTGACCTACAGATATAACATGACCACTCTAATCTGGGGAAGACTACCTACCTCATCATGGCTACTGACCTACAGACATAACATGACCACTCTGACCTGGGGAAGACTACCTACCTCATCATGGCTACTGACCTACAGATATAACATGACCACTCTGACCTGGGGAAGACTACCTACCTCATCATGGCTACTGACCTACAGATATAACATGACCACTCTGACCTTGGGAAGACTACCTACCTCATCATGGCTACTGACCTACAGATATAACATGACCACTCTGACCTGGGGAAGACTACCTACCTCATCATGGCTACTGACCTACAGATATAACATGCCCACTCTGACCTGGGGAAGACTATAAACCTCATCATGGCTACTGACCTACAGATATAACATGACCACTCTGATCTGGAGAAGACTACCTACCTCATCATGGCTACTGACCTACAGATATAACATGATGACTCTGACCTGGTGAAGACTACAAACCTCATCATGGCTACTGACCTACAGATATAACATGCCCACTCTGACCTGGGGAAGACTACCTACCTCATCATGGCTACTGACCTACAGATATAACATGCCCACTCTGACCTGGGGAAGACTACTTACCTCATCATGGCTATTGACCTACAGATATAACATGACCACTCTGATCTGGGGAAGACTACCTACCTCATCATGGCTACTGACCTACAGATATATCATGCCCACTCTGACCTGGGGAAGACTACTTACCTCATCATGGCTATTGACCTACAGATATAACATGACCACTCTGACCTGGGGAAGACTACCTACCTCATGATGGCTATTGACCTACAGATATAACATGACCACTCTGACCTGGGGAAGACTACTTACCTCATCATGGCTACTGACCTACAGATATAACATGACCACTCTGACCTGGGGAAGACTACCTACCTCATCATGGCTATTGACCTACAGATATAACATGACCACTCTGACCTGGGGAAGACTACCTACCTCATCATGGCTATTGACCTACAGATATAACATGACCACTCTGACCTGGGGAAGACTACCTACCTCATCATGGCTACTGACCTACAGATATAACATGACCACTCTGATCTGGGGAAGACTACCTACCTCATCATGGCTACTGACCTACAGATATAACATGACCACTCTGACCTGGGGAAGACTACCTACCTCATCATGGCTACTGACCTACAGATATAACATGCCCACTCTGACCTGGGTAAGACTACTTACCTCATCATGGCTATTGACCTACAGATATAACATAACCACTCTGACCTGGGGAAGACTACCTACCTCATCATGGCTACTGACCTACAGATATAACATGACCACTCTGATCTGGGGAAGACTACCTACCTCATCATGGCTACTGACCTACAGACATAACATGACCACTCTGACCTGGGGAAGACTACCTACCTCATCATGGCTACTGACCTACAGATATAACATGACCACTCTGACCTGGGGAAGACTACCTACCTCATCATGGCTACTGACCTACAGATATAACATGACCACTCTGACCTGGGGAAGACTACCTACCTCATCATGGCTACTGACCTACAGATATAACATGACCACTCTGACCTGGGGAAGACTACCTACCTCATCATGGCTACTGACCTACAGATATAACATGCCCACTCTGACCTGGGGAAGACTATAAACCTCATCATGGCTACTGACCTACAGATATAACATGACCACTCTGATCTGGAGAAGACTACCTACCTCATCATGGCTACTGACCTACAGATATAACATGACCACTCTGATCTGGGGAAGACTACCTACCTCATCATGGCTACTAACCTACAGATATAACATGACCACTCTGACCTGGGGAAGACTACCTACCTCATCATGGCTACTGACCTACAGATATAACATGCCCACTCTGACCTGGGGAAGACTACTTACCTCATCATGGCTATTGACCTACAGATATAACATAACCACTCTGACCTGGGGAAGACTACCTACCTCATCATGGCTACTGACCTACAGATATAACATGACTACTCTGATCTGGGGAAGACTACCTACCTCATCATGGCTACTGACCTACAGACATAACATGACCACTCTGACCTGGGGAAGACTACCTACCTCATCATGGCTACTGACCTACAGATATAACATGACCACTCTGACCTTGGGAAGACTACCTACCTCATCATGGCTACTGACCTACAGATATAACATGACCACTCTGACCTGGGGAAGACTACCTACCTCATCATGGCTACTGACCTACAGATATAACATGACCACTCTGACCTGGGGAAGACTACCTACCTCATCATGGCTACTGACCTACAGATATAACATGACCACTCTGACCTTGGGAAGACTACCTACCTCATCATGGCTACTGACCTACAGATATAACATGACCACTCTGACCTGGGGAAGACTACCTACCTCATCATGGCTACTGACCTACAGATATAACATGACCACTCTGACCTGGGGAAGACTATAAACCTCATCATGGCTACTGACCTACAGATATAACATGACCACTCTGATCTGGAGAAGACTACCTACCTCATAATGGCTACTGACCTACAGATATAACATGACGACTCTGACCTGGTGAAGACTACAAACCTCATCATGGCGACTGACCTACAGATATAACATGACCACTCTGACCTGGGGAAGACTACCTACCTCATCATGGCTACTGACCTACAGATATAACATGCCCACTCTGACCTGGGGAAGACTACTTACCTCATCATGGCTATTGACCTACAGATATAACATGACCACTCTGACCTGGGGAAGACTACCTACCTCATCATGGCTACTGACCTACAGATATATCATGCCCACTCTGACCTGGGGAAGACTACTTACCTCATCATGGCTATTGACCTACAGATATAACATGACCACTCTGACCTGGGGAAGACTACCTACCTCATCATGGCTACTGACCTACATATATAACATGCCCACTCTGACCTGGGGAAGACTACTTACCTCATCATGGCTATTGACCTACAGATATAACATGACCACTCTGACCTGGTGAAGACTACAAACCTCATCATGGCTACTGACCTACAGATATAACATGACCACTCTGACCTGGTGAAGACTACCTACCTCATCATGGCTACTGACCTACAGATATAACATGCCCACTCTGACCTGGGGAAGACTACCTACCTTATCATGGCTACTGACCTACAGATATAACATGCCCACTCTGACCTGGGGAAGACTACCTACCTCATCATGGCTACTGACCTACAGATATAACATGCCCACTCTGATCTGGGGAAGACTACTTACCTCATCATGGCTATTGACCTACATATATAACATAACCACTCTGACCTGGGGAAGACTACCTACCTCATCATGGCTACTGACCTACAGATATAACATGACCACTCTGATCTGGGGAAGACTACCTACCTCATCATGGCTACTGACCTACAGACATAACATGACCACTCTGACCTGGGGAAGACTACCTACCTCATCATGGCTACTGACCTACAGATATAACATGACCACTCTGACCTGGGGAAGACTACCTACCTCATCATGGCTACTGACCTACAGATATAACATGACCACTCTGACCTTGGGAAGACTACCTACCTCATCATGGCTACTGACCTACAGATATAACATGACCACTCTGACCTGGGGAAGACTACCTACCTCATCATGGCTACTGACCTACAGATATAACATGCCCACTCTGACCTGGGGAAGACTAAAAACCTCATCATGGCTACTGACCTACAGATATAACATGACCACTCTGATCTGGAGAAGACTACCTACCTCATCATGGCTACTGACCTACAGATATAACATGACGACTCTGACCTGGTGAAGACTACAAACCTCATCATGGCTACTGACCTACAGATATAACATGCCCACTCTGACCTGGGGAAGACTACCTACCTCATCATGGCTACTGACCTACAGATATAACATGCCCACTCTGACCTGGGGAAGACTACTCACCTCATCATGGCTATTGACCTACAGATATAACATGACCACTCTGACCTGGGGAAGACTACCTACCTCATCATGGCTACTGACCTACAGATATATCATGCCCACTCTGACCTGGGGAAGACTACTTACCTCATCATGGCTATTGACCTACAGATATAACATGACCACTCTGACCTGGGGAAGACTACCTACCTCATCATGGCTACTGACCTACAGATATAACATGACCACTCTGACCTGGTGAAGACTACCTACCTCATCATGGCTACTGACCTACAGATATAACATGCCCACTCTGACCTGGGGAAGAGTACCTACCTCATCATGGCTACTGACCTACAGATATAACATGCCCACTCTGACCTGGGGAAGACTACTTACCTCATCATGGCTATTGACCTACAGATATAACATGACCACTCTGACCTGGTGAAGACTACAAACCTCATCATGGCTACTGACCTACAGATATAACATGACCACTCTGACCTGATGAAGACTACCTACCTCATCATGGCTACTGACCTACAGATATAACATGCCCACTCTGACCTGGGGAAGACTACCTACCTTATCATGGCTACTGACCTACAGATATAACATGCCCACTCTGACCTGGGGAAGACTACCTACCTCATCATGGCTACTGACCTACAGATATAACATGCCCACTCTGACCTGGGGAAGACTACTTACCTCATCATGGCTATTGACCTACAGATATAACATAACCACTCTGACCTGGGGAAGACTACCTACCTCATCATGGCTACTGACCTACAGATATAACATGACCACTCTAATCTGGGGAAGACTACCTACCTCATCATGGCTACTGACCTACAGACATAACATGACCACTCTGACCTGGGGAAGACTACCTACCTCATCATGGCTACTGACCTACAGATATAACATGACCACTCTGACCTGGGGAAGACTACCTACCTCATCATGGCTACTGACCTACAGATATAACATGACCACTCTGACCTTGGGAAGACTACCTACCTCATCATGGCTACTGACCTACAGATATAACATGACCACTCTGACCTGGGGAAGACTACCTACCTCATCATGGCTACTGACCTACAGATATAACATGCCCACTCTGACCTGGGGAAGACTATAAACCTCATCATGGCTACTGACCTACAGATATAACATGACCACTCTGATCTGGAGAAGACTACCTACCTCATCATGGCTACTGACCTACAGATATAACATGATGACTCTGACCTGGTGAAGACTACAAACCTCATCATGGCTACTGACCTACAGATATAACATGCCCACTCTGACCTGGGGAAGACTACCTACCTCATCATGGCTACTGACCTACAGATATAACATGCCCACTCTGACCTGGGGAAGACTACTTACCTCATCATGGCTATTGACCTACAGATATAACATGACCACTCTGATCTGGGGAAGACTACCTACCTCATCATGGCTACTGACCTACAGATATATCATGCCCACTCTGACCTGGGGAAGACTACTTACCTCATCATGGCTATTGACCTACAGATATAACATGACCACTCTGACCTGGGGAAGACTACCTACCTCATGATGGCTATTGACCTACAGATATAACATGACCACTCTGACCTGGGGAAGACTACTTACCTCATCATGGCTACTGACCTACAGATATAACATGACCACTCTGACCTGGGGAAGACTACCTACCTCATCATGGCTATTGACCTACAGATATAACATGACCACTCTGACCTGGGGAAGACTACCTACCTCATCATGGCTATTGACCTACAGATATAACATGACCACTCTGACCTGGGGAAGACTACCTACCTCATCATGGCTACTGACCTACAGATATAACATGACCACTCTGATCTGGGGAAGACTACCTACCTCATCATGGCTACTGACCTACAGATATAACATGACCACTCTGACCTGGGGAAGACTACCTACCTCATCATGGCTACTGACCTACAGATATAACATGCCCACTCTGACCTGGGGAAGACTACTTACCTCATCATGGCTATTGACCTACAGATATAACATAACCACTCTGACCTGGGGAAGACTACCTACCTCATCATGGCTACTGACCTACAGATATAACATGACCACTCTGATCTGGGGAAGACTACCTACCTCATCATGGCTACTGACCTACAGACATAACATGACCACTCTGACCTGGGGAAGACTACCTACCTCATCATGGCTACTGACCTACAGATATAACATGACCACTCTGACCTGGGGAAGACTACCTACCTCATCATGGCTACTGACCTACAGATATAACATGACCACTCTGACCTGGGGAAGACTACCTACCTCATCATGGCTACTGACCTACAGATATAACATGACCACTCTGACCTGGGGAAGACTACCTACCTCATCATGGCTACTGACCTACAGATATAACATGCCCACTCTGACCTGGGGAAGACTATAAACCTCATCATGGCTACTGACCTACAGATATAACATGACCACTCTGATCTGGAGAAGACTACCTACCTCATCATGGCTACTGACCTACAGATATAACATGACCACTCTGATCTGGGGAAGACTACCTACCTCATCATGGCTACTAACCTACAGATATAACATGACCACTCTGACCTGGGGAAGACTACCTACCTCATCATGGCTACTGACCTACAGATATAACATGCCCACTCTGACCTGGGGAAGACTACTTACCTCATCATGGCTATTGACCTACAGATATAACATAACCACTCTGACCTGGGGAAGACTACCTACCTCATCATGGCTACTGACCTACAGATATAACATGACTACTCTGATCTGGGGAAGACTACCTACCTCATCATGGCTACTGACCTACAGACATAACATGACCACTCTGACCTGGGGAAGACTACCTACCTCATCATGGCTACTGACCTACAGATATAACATGACCACTCTGACCTTGGGAAGACTACCTACCTCATCATGGCTACTGACCTACAGATATAACATGACCACTCTGACCTGGGGAAGACTACCTACCTCATCATGGCTACTGACCTACAGATATAACATGACCACTCTGACCTGGGGAAGACTACCTACCTCATCATGGCTACTGACCTACAGATATAACATGACCACTCTGACCTTGGGAAGACTACCTACCTCATCATGGCTACTGACCTACAGATATAACATGACCACTCTGACCTGGGGAAGACTACCTACCTCATCATGGCTACTGACCTACAGATATAACATGACCACTCTGACCTGGGGAAGACTATAAACCTCATCATGGCTACTGACCTACAGATATAACATGACCACTCTGATCTGGAGAAGACTACCTACCTCATAATGGCTACTGACCTACAGATATAACATGACGACTCTGACCTGGTGAAGACTACAAACCTCATCATGGCGACTGACCTACAGATATAACATGACCACTCTGACCTGGGGAAGACTACCTACCTCATCATGGCTACTGACCTACAGATATAACATGCCCACTCTGACCTGGGGAAGACTACTTACCTCATCATGGCTATTGACCTACAGATATAACATGACCACTCTGACCTGGGGAAGACTACCTACCTCATCATGGCTACTGACCTACAGATATATCATGCCCACTCTGACCTGGGGAAGACTACTTACCTCATCATGGCTATTGACCTACAGATATAACATGACCACTCTGACCTGGGGAAGACTACCTACCTCATCATGGCTACTGACCTACATATATAACATGCCCACTCTGACCTGGGGAAGACTACTTACCTCATCATGGCTATTGACCTACAGATATAACATGACCACTCTGACCTGGTGAAGACTACAAACCTCATCATGGCTACTGACCTACAGATATAACATGACCACTCTGACCTGGTGAAGACTACCTACCTCATCATGGCTACTGACCTACAGATATAACATGCCCACTCTGACCTGGGGAAGACTACCTACCTTATCATGGCTACTGACCTACAGATATAACATGCCCACTCTGACCTGGGGAAGACTACCTACCTCATCATGGCTACTGACCTACAGATATAACATGCCCACTCTGATCTGGGGAAGACTACTTACCTCATCATGGCTATTGACCTACAGATATAACATAACCACTCTGACCTGGGGAAGACTACCTACCTCATCATGGCTACTGACCTACAGATATAACATGACCACTCTGATCTGGGGAAGACTACCTACCTCATCATGGCTACTGACCTACAGACATAACATGACCACTCTGACCTGGGGAAGACTACCTACCTCATCATGGCTACTGACCTACAGATATAACATGACCACTCTGACCTTGGGAAGACTACCTACCTCATCATGGCTACTGACCTACAGATATAACATGACCACTCTGACCTGGGGAAGACTACCTACCTCATCATGGCTACTGACCTACAGATATAACATGCCCACTCTGACCTGGGGAAGACTATAAACCTCATCATGGCTACTGACCTACAGATATAACATGACCACTCTGATCTGGAGAAGACTACCTACCTCATCATGGCTACTGACCTACAGATATAACATGACGACTCTGACCTGGTGAAGACTACAAACCTCATCATGGCTACTGACCTACAGATATAACATGCCCACTCTGACCTGGGGAAGACTACCTACCTCATCATGGCTACTGACCTACAGATATAACATGCCCACTCTGACCTGGGGAAGACTACTCACCTCATCATGGCTATTGACCTACAGATATAACATGACCACTCTGACCTGGGGAAGACTACCTACCTCATCATGGCTACTGACCTACAGATATATCATGCCCACTCTGACCTGGGGAAGACTACTTACCTCATCATGGCTATTGACCTACAGATATAACATGACCACTCTGACCTGGGGAAGACTACCTACCTCATGATGGCTATTGACCTACAGATATAACATGACCACTCTGACCTGGGGAAGACTACTTACCTCATCATGGCTACTGACCTACAGATATAACATGACCACTCTGACCTGGGGAAGACTACCTACCTCATCATGGCTATTGACCTACAGATATAACATGACCACTCTGACCTGGGGAAGACTACTTACCTCATGATGGCTATTGACCTACAGATATAACATGACCACTCTGACCTGGGGAAGACTACTTACCTCATCATGGCTACTGACCTACAGATATAACATGACCACTCTGACCTGGGGAAGACTACCTACCTCATCATGGCTATTGACCTACAGATATAACATGACCACTCTGACCTGGGGAAGACTACCTACCTCATCATGGCTACTGACCTACAGATATAACATGACCACTCTGATCTGGGGAAGACTACCTACCTCATCATGGCTACTGACCTACAGATATAACATGACCACTCTGACCTGGGGAAGACTACCTACCTCATCATGGCTACTGACCTACAGATATAACATGACCACTCTGACCTGGGGAAGACTACTTACCTCATCATGGCTACTGACCTACAGATATAACATGACCACTCTGACCTGGGGAAGACTACTTACCTCATCATGGCTACTGACCTACAGATATAAAGGAAGAAAGGAAGAAGAATTACCCAGTGGCCGCTGAGATTTAGATTTATGGAATTTTTAATTTTGTGTAAACGTCTCCCCCTACATTTTTAATAGATCTCAATGCCAATCCATCTGTGTATATTCAGGTCCATTCTGTGAAGAACGTCTTTAGAATATTTTTTCAAGGCTACATATTTTCTCTCTATTTGCTTAGCTGGTCTTGGTACATGAAGCCTGTCTCCAAGCATTTTCAGTGACAGTTTCAAAAGCAGTGGTTTCGCATGATGAGGTTGCTAGCCACAGACAAAACCTTCTTTAGTCACATTTTACAACATGCTTCAATGGTAACATTGATCTTATTATTTTCGATCTGAGTAATAGCCGTTCATCGCAAGCAATGATGACAACAGCAGTCTGACATGTTGTGCTGCATCTCACCGGTGATTCCGGAGGTGACTGTATAGTTCAATTCTGGCACTGAAACCCCTTCCACGTGTGTAGCATTTAAGGTCAGAATTGAACATGTGCGTTTCAGTTGTTTTGTCTTTTTGCACAGTGTGTTTTTTCTGTGCTTCGGAGGCCCGGCGATTCTCAGCAATAGAAGTGCCTCTGATGGTTGTTCCACGCCATACCTTGCGGTCCTGTGCGAGACATTTCCATGAGTTTGCATTGATGCTGAAGCGTATCCGAGATACTTAGAGGGAGTCTTTGAAGCACTTCTTTTCACCACTGACCAGGCGCAGGCCCTCTTTCAGCTCACCATACCCGAGTACCGCTTGGGTAGTAAAACTGGCCTACAGTTTCTAGACACGAGAAGAATTTCAAGTTTCAGGTTTATAAGATAATCAAGAGAAAGGAGAAATTAGACTATAACAAGTTTTTTTCAAAATACAACTGCCTACAAGAACAACAGGGCACAGCCACACATTAATTAAAGAAAAGTATTATAAATATCACATTATTAACAATTTAAAATTCTTGACCAGATTCCTGACAAGGTTAGGACAGCACCTGGTAGACCTGACCCAGTTAGCTTGTTCCAGAATCTCATGAAGGTAACTCACTGCTTTATTCTTCTTCTTATCTTGTTTCACTCCAGCTGGAGTATAAGGTCACCACTACAGTTGACCTTCTTTAAGAAGACTGCTGCTAAGTGCTTCATGTGCTCTTGCAATAGTATTTTCTGTAGCAATTTATTTTACATGATGAGGTTGCTAACCTCATGCACAACTCTCTTTAGTCACCATTTATGGCATACATGAGTGGCCCTATTTTTTTCTTCCTAGTAAGGTTCACCTGGATCCACTCTGGAAAGTTACTGCCTGTCTAATTTAATTTTATGATTTTGATATTTAATTTTTTTTTTAGTGAGGGCAGGAAAGCGGGACTAGCGATGCATGTCTCGAAGACCAAAGTTTTGTGCAATCGTTTCGCCAATCATGATACGTCTTCCTTTGCGGGGTGCAACTAGAGGACGTCAACAACATCTATGTTGGGTGTCTCCTCAATATGAAGAATAACCTGAATTGACAAGACGTTGCTGGGCAGTCTACTTGTCCATTAACACAGTCCTGGACAGTTGCCAAGACCAGAACCTACGAGCCTCTCTCTTCAATTCCACTGTGTTTCCTGCTATGTGCTACGGTGCTAAGACATGGACACTAACGAAATCACCGGAGGACAAATTAAGAGTGACCCAATCCACTATTGTGAGATGCTCAGTTGGAATCACTCTCCGAACTGAACGTACGCAAAATCTCAACAATTCTGACATACGACAATTGTCCTTATTGAATGATGCGGTAATCTACAAGGCAAAACATATATGGGCAGGTAAGATGTTGCAATGACAGAGCAGCAGAAATCTGGTACCCCGAGGTAGGAAGAGACTGTGGGGAAGACCTCCAATGCATTAGTTAGACTCCCATACTATACACAACAACACCATGGACCCCTCTGCAGGAGGGCTTACCATGCACTGGACTTCTGTGGCCCAAGACAAGGTTTGCTGGAGACGAAGTTTGAACCGCAGCTACGCTGAGGAAGGGTCATCAAGACCGAAATAGTCTTTTGATAAATTGTCTTATGTTGATTGTAAGTTTTATCACAAAACTACACGAAACTAACGAAAGAGTTCCAAATAACAGTTAAATTCATCACATGAACGTGTCTAACTGTGTAAACATCAAAGTTCTGTTCTGATCACGAGAAGAACAATTTATCTTATGTTTGTTAAGCTGACTGCCAGGCAGGGAATAGAAATGGACAAATATTTATTCTAGCGTCTTCATCTTCTCATTGGCTTGCTCTCAAGGAATCATTTTGGCTGGCTTGGCTTCGTTTGTTCTCAATCTCCCACTACCAAACCCTGAAAGGGCTTAAGTAGTAGAATGTAGTCTAGAGAACGGAATGCGTTGTGTCGTAGTTTACAGCTAGACTGTGATATTTGCACTTTTCAGTCCAACACATCCGACTTCAGCAAGCATTTTTTGAGTACCGGGTTAGCATTCCCTCTTCGATCCCTTCTCCTTAGCCAGTCTGCTCTGCTCCAGCCTGTTATCCAGGATCACCGCGTGGAGATGTAGAAGGGTCTTGACAGCTCTGGTTCGCTGGCCCTGACTGCAGCTCATGCGCTGCTCAGCATCTTGATCCAGGAATCATTTTGATTAAACATTTTAGTCTGTTTCAGGGTTCTCCTATCGCCATACACCTTTTCCCTCATTTGGGTTGGGAAGTTCCACAATGTTGCTCTGCTTCTCCTGCGAAGTCGACAGACTTGAAGAATTTGATTGGTTCACCTTTATTGCTCCAAGTGAAGCATGGGGTCATCACTGCAGTTGCCATTTTACAGGCAGCCTGCATTCAAGCATTTGCAGAAGTGATTTAGATTAGATTTACATGATGTGCTAGGGGAGGAAGACTAACGTCGGGTCAGGCACAACAAATTGATCAGACGTGTTAGTCAGGGTCAGGCAAAATGTACTGGCCAAGACCCTCACCTTGACTTCCCCGCAGTCCTCCCTGGAAAAGGGCTGTTTTCATGGCAGCTTGGCTAGTGAAAAGGGGGATTGATGTGATCCTTATAGTAGTAAGCGACATGCAGATGAAGCCAAGCATAGCACAACCGCCAGGAGGACCCTGGTCCACCTTCTTTAGCACGCTCAGGATGTGAGGAAAGCTACAACCACCCACCATTAAACATCCTTTTCAGTGCGCAAAAAAGAGTAATCCTTCTCATTGTGGGCATTCAACAATAACATGATGAGGTTGCTAGCCCCCATACTCTTTAGTCACCTTATGTCATTCTTTATAGGTTTACAGCGAACTTATTATTTTCAACTCTGATACCACTCGGGCACTTGAAGAACATTTTGTATTGTTTCTCTTTACTTTCTAAATGTCAGATTTTTTTATTTGTTTAACAGATGGTATCTTATTTATTGGGGGAACTGAGACATTATCCAACTAAGCACAATATACTGATGAGGACATTGTGTCAGGGTCAGGCACAATATACTGATGAGGACATTGTGTCAGGGTCAGGCACAATATACTGATTGAGATCAATATTTCTCTTCCATGTAGCTTTCCCTGGAAACCAGCTGTTTTTAAGGCAGTCTGGCTGATGAGATGTGGATTGACGTGATCCTCATAGTAGTGATCATCACTCAGATGAAGCCAAACATAGCACAACCACCTAGATGACTGCGGTCCATCTTCTTCAGCAGACTAAGGATGTGAGGAAAGCTACTACAACCCGACACATAACGTCCTTTTCAGTAGTCTTACTCATTGTGGGCATTAAACAACATCTTATTTATTGTGTTTTGACATCAATATTTTATTTTTTGTCTTTCAGGAAGACAATTATCAAGATGTGTTTGACAAAAGAGCGACTGCACTGGCCCAAGACACATTACACACAATCAAGTGCTTGTCAAGTTACAGTTGTATGGTTCGTGGGGATGGGCCTACATTCTTTCTCATGGGATGCGGGGTGAGAGCTCACACCATCTTTGATTTGTAAACAACTGGGATATATTTTTCTGATATTTTTTAACATGTACGGATGGCTATGGTATGAGTAGATTGTGGATTTAGTTGGTCTACTTTCCTTGTCATGCTTTTATAGACCTGACATTTTGGTTCTAAAGATGATAAAATGAATATAAGTAATGGTCTAATGACCACACCAGGACAAAACAAAATAAATCCCACGTTACAAGCACAAGGTAATAGTCAGGGGCATAGAATAAATTAACAGGCAGAGAAAACAATTGAACAAGTTACACCAGTTGAGGCTATAGTCAAAAGGGAAGAATGGGTCCATACTGGTGATAGAATGATAGGGTACCAGAGTGTCATTGTAACCTTAGGCAAGGAATGCAGAGAATGGGGCAATGGGAGAGTAGAACTTGAGGTGAATCAGCTGATAACTGAAAACCAAAAAATAGTGGTGCCGTCATATAGACAGATCGGTGCTGGGCATCATGCTGGGGCTTCTCATCTAGAGTGAGAGAATATGTCTTTGTTGAGCGAAGCGGTGCATACATTGTTAACAACCTCAAGATTGAGAATATAAATGGAGGCAGTGACCTCAGCGTTAAGATAGCTTTCTGAGACTCGTTTAACAGGGGCAGTCATTGTGACTGACGTGCAAGCAATACTTCAGTAGGTACTGAAGGAATAACTGAGGTACGAGTGGATAGCAGCTGTTGAAGTCTCAAACCACCAGGGGTTGACATGGATATACTGTACTGGTCATGCTGGGGTTCAGGCCAACGAAAGACCTGACATCCTGGCTTCACAAGCTCCCATCATGGACACATTAGTGATGGATAGGAGAGATATTTTGAATTTAATCAACGACTGTCTGTTGGATGAGGGCACTGAAATAGATGAATCAGCAATCCTCAGGCTGCAAAGTTTTGACATCAAACGAGGTTCGAGCGGAGTGTGGCGCATGAGAGGACGAAGTAGGAGAGTGTACAACCAGCGAGCTACAGCGACCATCAGCATCCACACCCTACGCCATTTGCTGAGAGAGACTGAGCACTTATGGGTATGCCTGGAGTGCAGTGACGTCAATTCTTAGAAACAGAATGAATAAATTAAAACAACTAACAAAATACAATAAAAAAGCAAGACGTGCTATATGACAGCATTAGACTATTTATTGAGTTGTCAGCCATTACCAGGAAGTGAATGGCCAGGATTGTGTGAGTTATGGTATGCCAGGAAGGTTTCAAAAGCAGTCATTTGCAGAACATACAATATGGTTAGAGGGAACAATTAAAATGATTAACCATCTGTTGGATGATGGCACCGCAATACATGAATTAGGGATTTACAGATTTCAGGAGTTTGATATCAAATGTGGGTTGAGCATGAAAGAGCACTTGTGAAGGTCGAGCAGGAGTGTGTACAACCATTAAACGAAAGGAACAATCTATATTCATACCCATCATTCGCTGAGACAGACTGAGCACCATTGGGGCAGCTTGAATGCAGTGATGTTGATTCAGATTGACGTCAATCAATCAACATCATTTGACCTTTGACATATTTCATCAACAATTGAACGCAACTTGATCAGCACCATCATCATTGTGAGTACGTCGGTTTTACTGTGGTTGTTGACTTTGAGAGCATGTAGCCTTTTTGTTTGTTAGTCAATAAATATGATTGTGCTGTGTGTAGAGACATAACTGAATAAAGAACTTGTTGGTGTTATTGTTGTGTGTCTGTAAGTTTGTAAAAAGATGAAGATGAAAATTTATAAAAACAAAGCAAACATTTAGACTCACCGATTATGGAACATCGCTCCTCAATAAATCCATTGAAATCACCACAAAGTATAATACTGTTATTTTATAGTATCAGGACAATTGTTAGTTTACACCAAAAACATATTTAATTTCATCCACATAAACAAACTAAAACAGATCAACCTCAAATATCTTTTGCAACAGCTTAACTTCTTACCTTCTCAATAATGGTTTGGCCCCAATCCGTGGAAAAGAAGATAACTCCATACATTTTTTTCTTGAGGGGGGTCAGCATGGGTCGTATCTTCAATCTGTTTGCTGGGGGCAGTCCTGAAGTACAGACGGATTAGTCATGGTGAGTGAAAAAAGATGAGGCAGTGGAATCTACGCACACTCCAATGGCGACATAGAAAATCACTCCATACCAGCAGGAGAGACCTGTAACAATAGCAGCAGGAGAGACCTGTAACAATACCAGCAGGAGAGACCTGTAACAATAGCAGCAGGAGAGACCTGTAACAATAGCAGCAGGAGAGACCTGTAACAATACCAGCAGGAGAGACCTGTAACAATACCAGCAGGAGAGACCTGTAACAATACCAGCAAGAGAGACCTGTAACAATACCAGCAGGAGAGACCTGTAACAATACCAGCAGGAGAGACCTGTAACAATACCAGCAGGAGAGACCTGTAACAATACCAGCAGGAGAGACCTGTAACAATACCAGCAGGAGAGACCTGTAACAATACCAGCAGGAGAGACCTGTAACAATACCAGCAGGAGAGACCTGTAACAATACCAGCAAGAGAGACCTGTAACAATACCAGCAGGAGAGACCTGTAACAATACCAGCAGGAGAGACCTGTAACAATACCAGCAGGAGAGACCTGTAACAATACCAGCAGGAGAGACCTGTAACAATACCAGCAGGAGAGACCTGTAACAATACCAGCAGGAGAGACCTGTAACAATACCAGCAGGAGAGACCTGTAACAATACCAGCAGGAGAGACCTGTAACAATACCAGCAGGAGAGACCTGCAACAATACCAGCAGGAGAGACCTGTAACAATACCAGCAGGAGAGACCTGTAACAATACCAGCAGTTGTTCATGCAGCAATGAGTATTCTTTTCAGCCAAAACACTACTACAAAGAAAACGGCCAAACTAACAGACTCCAGCAGCGTACTGCAAGCCATCCAAAGACAGACTCTCACACAAAATTCTTCTGTGTTCAGGATCTTTGGTTATGCTATATCTTCAGGCCAATTGCCATGAGGAAGTCTATAGTTTTGACCACATTGGAGCAGCTGCCCCACAGCTTTTGCCTCAGCTCTGCACCCTCAGGTCAGGCCTGGTATCTCATTTCCCTATAGAGTGGGCATTACTGTAGAATATGTTCAGGATTTTGGCCTGATGTTCCACATTGGTATTCATAGGTGTGTGAGATATTTAGTTGGTATAGATGTTCTGGTAGTCTGCGGTGACCAGTTCTCAGACGAAATAAGATAGTTTGTTGGTTTCTTTTGAGTTGGTGAATCGGGTTTAGTGTACTGTTATGTTCATGTCTTCACTCCATTGGTGTATATACTGATTTTTGATATCTCTGTATGCTACTCAATGGTTAAATTGTGCCTTTTTATCTTTTGCTAGAGCGTCAGCTCTCTCTTTTCCTGTAATTCCACAGTGGGAAGGTAGCCACTGGAACGCTATTGTTGAGGATCTATGGAGTTTTCCTAGTTCTGCTCTGATTTCTGATAATGGTGGTTCATTGTTTGTTTTCTGTATTGCCTCTATTAAAAATCTGCAGTCTGTAAATACAACTATTTTTGTAAAAGTGATTGTTTGTGGGCATGTTTGTGTATATTCCTTTTACAATTGTAATTTTGTTGTTTACTTTCAACATCTGTAAATTATATTGTTGTCTTTTTGTCCAGAGATCCAATGTGTTTAGGTGGGACGGAGGAGCAAAAACCAAATGGCATCGCCTTGAAGATCGCAGAGTAGAACTGCCCAACCAGACTTTGTTAGAGGTCCAGTCAGTAAACGAGCTGAGGGGGGAGGTAATTATTGTCCTCATATTATGACTTTATGTTGTTCCAAACTTGAGGATGTTTACCAGACTTTGTTAGAGGTCCAGTCAGTAAACGAGCTGAGGGGGGAGGTAATTATTGTCCTCATATTATGACTTTATGTTGTTCCAAACTTGAGGATGTTTACCAGACTTTGTTAGAGGTCCAGTCAGTAAACGAGCTGAGGGAGGAGGTAATTATTGTCCTCATATTATGACTTTATGTTGTTCCAAACTTGAGGATGTTTACCAGACTTTGTTAGAGGTCCAGTCAGTAAACGAGCTGACGGGGGAGGTAATTATTGTCCTCATATTATGACTTTATGTTGTTCCAAACTTGAGGATGTTTTTGCCGTAACACCATATCCTAGTGTTAGATTCCATGCTTATTTAGTTGTGTACATTTAGCGTCCTGATGTTTCCAACCGCATATATATATAAAAAGAGAAGTTACTTTCTGAACATCCCTGGGCTGGACGTCCCGCTCGTTAAAGGAAAGTGAAGCGTCTGATATAACCTCTCCTTTCCAGGTGTAGAGATCGGTCTCCATATTCAGCACCCAGGCTTGTGCCCTAAGAGGCTACTCACAGGGTGCAACAGGCATGGTCTGCAAAGACTGAGACGCTTATTGAATGAATCATGAATGAATGAATAAATCTCAAAGTTTTGAAATATATTTATATATAAATATTTGTCTGAAGACAATTTTCGCTCAACATTCTATGGCCGATTTGAAGACTCAAGGCATCCTATTTTTAATACCAGATGTGATGTGGATAAGACTGACATCTAGACAAAGTTTCTTGCATTCAACACAGATCCTACTGACTAGTCCTGGAAAACAATGCATCGGAAAATGAAATAACTGATGCAGATTCCCCCGGATTGAACTGCCGGAGGAACCTGCTCCTGGACACCACACTTGCCCAACATAGTGTCACAACATAGAAGTCACGCAATAGACTCCGAACTCTGCAAAAAACAAATGTGTCAGACCGAAAGGTGCAAATATGGCAGTCACGCTGTGAAGTAGCGACACAACGCATTCCGTTCTCCGGACGACATTCTGCTACTTGCAAAGTCCTATTCAGGGCTTGGTAGCGGGAGGATTGAGAACGTTCAGGGCTTGGTAGCGGGAGTTTGAGAACGTTCAGGGCTTGGTAGCGGGAAGATTGAGAACGTTCAGGGCTTGGTAGCGGGAGTTTGAGAACGTTCAGGGCTTGGTAGCGGGAGGATTGAGAACGAACGCAGAAGAAGAAGACTTCGAACTAGTATATTGCGATGCAGGAAGAACTTGCAGAGATGGAGATGATCAGACAAACAAATGTGGAACAGTACAAGGCTCAGACCACCTGAGGATCTTTCCAAACCTTCTAGAAACATGTAATATGGATGACATGTTGAGGTGGAATGTTAAGGCAATCAACATACCTGAACATTGGAAACATGATGTATGCCTGATGTGGTGACCAGAAGAGGGGAAGTAAGTAATATGATTTTCTTAGATTCTTAAGTTATGATGAGTATAAAAATATGTACCAGTATGGTTCAGATACAACCTAAGAACAAGAATGAAACTTATATTACTTAACTTGAATTTTCAAGATGCTGAGCAGCGCATGAGCTGCAGTGGTCAGCGACCCATAGCTGACTGCTAGCGTCAGGGCCTGCGAACCAAAGCTGTCAAGACCCTTCTACACCTTCAAGCGGTGATCCTGGATAACAGACTGCAGCAGGGCAGACTGGCTAAGGAGAAGGGATCGAAGAGGGAATTGCTAAACCGGTACTAAAAAAATGCTTGCTGAAGTCGGATGTGTTGGACCGAAAGGTGCAAATATCGCAGTCAAGTTGTAAACTACGACACAACGCATTCCGTTACTTAAACCCTTTCAGGGCTTGGTAGAGGGAGATTGAGAATGAACGAAGCCAAGCCATATTACTTAACTTAACTTAATGTCTTTATGCTGGTTTAGAAGACTCTGTAGAGTCTGTATACAACCAGTTTCATTTGCATCACCTTGCTCTAAAAGCTATGCGCATCCAATTTATTCTTAAATGCATTAACTGTCCCTGCCTCCACTATCTCTCGTGGCAATGCATTCCAAGCATTAGCCACTCTCTGACTAAAAAAAATATTTTTAAAAATCTAATCTGGACCTCTCTTTAGTCAATTTGTAGCTATGTCCTCTTGTTATTGTGGTGTTAAGTTAAGCTAAATCATGGAAGAAATGGACCACCATTGCTGGCTTCTTACATGAGTATTTTCATTGCTGGTTTCAATAACAATGATTTGACATGATGATGTTGCTAGACCCATGCAGAAACCTCTTTTGCATCCTATTCCTGGGTAGAACTTGAGTGACCAACTCTTATGTTATGACTGTCCCATGAAATGGCAACATGCATAGTCATTTGCATAATTTGATGTCTCCAGGGCAGAGGGCAGTTTCGGCAGATAGCCATTCACATTATTGATGCCTTCTTCTTGTGTGGAGAGGATGTCCGGTCACAATCTTTTGAGAAAAGGTAAAGCTCTTCAGTTTGAATCCTCTTACATTTAAATCACATTTAATAACGACCTCTTCTGTAAGAATGTTGCTAGCCCTAGGTGTTCTCTTGCCTAACTATTACCTGAATGATTTTTAAATCTATAATGGAAGGCACTGTGTTCTAAATGTTCATTGATATGGCTGATCTTTTGGCTAGTTCTTCGGTATTGATATTCTTTGTGGTGAATGTTCTTTGATGTGGCTGATCTTTTGGCTAGTTCTTCGGTATAGATATTCTTTGTGGTGAATGTTCTTTGATGTGGCTGATCTTTTGGCTAGTTCTTCGGGATTGATATTCTTTGTGGTGAATGTTCATTGATATGGCTGATCTTTTGGCTAGTTCTTCGGGATTGATATTCTTTGTAATGAATGTTCTTTGATATGGCTGATCTTTTGGCTAGTTCTTCAGGATTGATATTCTTTGTGGTGAATGTTCATTGATATGGCTGATCTTTTGGTTAGTTCTTCGGGATTGATATTCTTTGTGGTGAATGTTCATTGATATGGCTGATCTTTTGGCTAGTTCTTCGGGATTGATATTCTTTGTGGTGAATGTTCATTGATATGGCTGATCTTTTGGCTAGTTCTTCGGGATCGATATTCTTTGGGGTGAATACTATTTGGTATTGATGTTGTTTGGGGTGAATATTAACTAGTATAGATTCTTTTTTAAGTTAATAGCATTTATCATTTATATTTTATTAGGTGAATGTTATTTCAGATTTACATTCCTTAGGGTGAATGTTATTTGGGATTTATATTCTTTAGGGTGAATGTTATTTAAGATTTATATTCTTTAGGGTGAATGTTATTTGGGATTTATATTCTTTAGGGTGAATGTTATTTAAGATTTATATTCTTTAGGGTGAATGTTATTTCAGATTTACATTCCTTAGGGTGAATGTTATTTGGGATTTATATTCTTTAGGGTGAATGTTATTTAAGATTTATATTCTTTAGGGTGAATGTTATTTGGGATTTATATTCTTTAGGGTGAATGTTATTTGAAACTCAATCCCACGTAACAACGCGGATATGTGATTTACTGGTACCAATCAAACTCATAAAAACTGCAGGAAATGGTTCACAGAATTACTTTTTCAACATGTGAACAATATTTACCAAGAAGAATACAGCCTACAGATCACACAACGTCAGTGATTATGCCTTTACCCAAAAAATTAAATACAATTGATTGCAGCCATTATCATGTGATTAACCTTATATCACGATCTTCAAAAATTGTACTGGAAAAAAAATTAGAGAAGAATTAATATCAAGATAGTAGCTATGCGGAAAAGAAAATCAGTTTGGGTTTTGAAAGAATAGAAGCACTTGAGATGCAGTTCGAACACTAATGTTTCTTACAGAGAGAATGGTCGAACAGGGAAGAGCTCTCTTTATCTGCTTTATTGACTTTGAAAAGGCTTGTGACATGGTGCTGTGTAACATCTTTTTCCTTTATTGGAACAACAGGGTGGATAGAGCAATAATTAAGCCTATGCAGGATCAAGACGCTGATCAGCGCATGAGCTGCAGCAGTCAGTGACCCATAACTGACTGCTAGTGTCAGGGTCTGCGAACCAGAACTGCCATGACTCTTCGACACCTCCATGCGGTGATCCTGGATAACAGGCTACAATAGAACAGACTGGCTAAGTAGAAGAGATCAAAGAGGAAAGGCAACCTGGCGCTCAAATAGGCCTGCTGTCAGACCGCTACATGCAAATCCCGCAGTCAAGCTGTAAGCCACGACACAACGCATTCCGTTCTCCGGACTACATTCTGCTACTTGCAAAGTCCTTTTCAGGGCTTGGTAATGAGAGATTGAGAACGAACAAAGAAGAAACCTACACAAACCTTATATGAAAATCAAATGCTGATAGCACTGATGGAGAAAACAAGTACAGTCCCAATCAAAAAAGGAGTAATTTAAGGATGTTTATTATCGCCAAGAGTATTTAATGCTTATTCTGAGGTGATGATGGAAAATGATACAAAAAAATGCAGCATGGGTATTAGCCCTTTGAACCTGTGACACAGATGCACTGGTGTGTGTAAATACCTCACTCCCCGATCCACCCATGATTCAGTATGACATGTGGACTATTATTCTATGGCGTATTTCGGGCTGTACTGCTTTGATTTTGGCCATGATACGTCCACACAGTACACACATTTCTAGAGAATGCCAATATGGCGGCATCCACGACATAGAAAATTGTGTAGATGAATTTGGTAGCTTTCGTGATGGAAAGCAGTTTTGAAAATTTTGGAATTGGACATTCAATAAGTCTGACGACAGAACAAGTCATTGAAAGTATTCTCGAGGACGTCCCGGAACTCAACTTGGTCATGGATGTTGGTATTTCGGATATGGTCTTTTAGTTAGATATTTAGGACTCTTTGCTCCATTGCTCTTTCAGTAATTCTAAGCTTCTCTGCTTCTGATTTGTGTAGATTCCAAACCTCACACCCGTATACCATTACTGGGATAACCATTCTATTGAATGTGTGAGCCCTGGCCTTGACGTCCGTCATCTGCTGGAGTATCTGTTTAATGCGGTTGAAGCTGGGCCAACCCGTCGTTCTCCTGTGTGAGATCTTATCAATGTCGTAGTTGTTGTTGGTTTCCTGGCCTAGGTAAACGAAATGACATTCTCGATATGCTCATCTTCCGCTTGCAGTTCGCCTCGTAGGGCAGAAATAGTTCCGTAGAAATTGACTCTTCTTTCTATTTATGTTCAGGCCAACCACCTTGCCAGCTTTGTCTTTAGCTTGTTTATGCTTTGTTCAGCTTCTGCAATGATGTGACTGAAGATCACAATGTCATTCGCAAAACGAAGGTGAGAGAGCATCTCATCAACTATGTTGAGGCCTCGATTCTGCCAAAATAGGATAATGCAATGTAAAGTAGCAAAATGAATACTCCAAATACAAAGCCAATGACACATACTACAACCTGTCCGTAAAAGACCAGATTATCATACTTCATCTCCGAACACACTACAACAGAATAAGACACCACCTTTACACCAAATTGAAGATAGGTACCACCAGTCAATGTTGAAGTGACCTGGCAAACATGACAGCAGCCCATGTTAAAGTGACCTGGCAAACATGACAGCAGCCCGTGTTAAAGTGACCTGGCAAACATGACAGCAGCCCATGTTAAAGTGACCTGGCAAACATGACAGCAGCCCATGTACTTCAGTACCACCTCCAGCACTCAGATTCGAGAGGAATGTGGCCCAATCCCCTCGAGAAGAAACTGTACAGCTGTATTGAGACCCTGAAAAAGACAGCATAAAATCTTAAGTCCCAGGCTAAATGAGCAATGATCGCAGAAAGAAGAATTATGTTATACTATCTTTACTGACCAGCTTCACGTGGGATTTTGATTTTCTTCACTGGCGTGAACATTATTTGTGGTATTCAGCGCAAAAGTTGACACCCCAGAATGCACCACGAGGAAGCACAATGTTAGAGTAATTCATTCTACTCCATTCTGACATTACAGACTTGTGAATAGATTGACGTAGTGAACAGAAAATAGTGCATTTACCTGGAAATTCTACACAGAATGAGATGTGAAAATTTTGACGGCGCTGTAAATCACAGTTGGGGGGTAAAAATGTTAAATAACCCATGAAGGGGATGACGCAGAGAGCTGAAAATATTTGTGTTTACCTAGAAATTTCTGACTGAATGATCTGTGAAAATTTAACATCTAGAGAATACAGTTGTTTTTAGGCAAGACAGACATGTATTTTCTGTCTTATAGTATAGATTTTATAGTTGATACTTTTGACCAATTATTTACTATTTGACGTTACTAACAGATTGACTAATCTAAGGGTTGGTAACTTGCGACCTTAAGGCTGGATTGGGTTTTGTAGGCTATTAAAAATGAGGCCTTTTGAATGAATCCAAATTTTGCAGAACAAATTCTTTTTTTGTATTATTATTATATTTTTGTTTATGTTTTGTTATTTTTATTTTTATCTTAAAATGAACATATTTAAAATACCAAAGAGTAAAAGAAGACCCAATGGAATAATCCTTTCACAACTGACGGCTACGAATAAAACATTAGTAAGTTTTAATAGATTTTAAGCACATTATTTTTAGATCAAGGAAATGTAAAAGAAACTGATTGTATACAGACTCTGCAGAGTCTTCTAAACCAGTATACAGCCATTGTTAAGTCAGAAGGCTTATTTTGACATCTGCTATGTTTGTGGTTTAGTTGTAATGCAACTTTGGAATATACATTAACAGTTCTTGTGCGTTAATTCACCCATTCTGAAATTTTATGCCATTCAATGACGACACGGGTTTCCGTACACAAATAATTATAAGTGTCAAGCTATCAGGGTGCAGTTTTGTTGGGTGCAGTTTTGTTGTTTTTTGTAGGCCCTTAAAAGGACCTTGATGCTGGTTTGTGGGCTCTGAAAAGGGCCATGAGGGGAACAGATTACCAAGGATCGCTGAAGCTATGCACATATCATGACATACACATGTTGTTCGTTCGTAGCTGCACAATTTAAAGAGGAGGCCAACATTCTGTGGTGTCCTGCAGAATATTGTCGAACGGGTCTAACTGACGGACTTTATTCCGATGTCGCCACAGAAACTCACACATGTAGGAATCTATCATGTGTCTGTGTGTTCCGTTTTGACGTTTGTTGCGCACTTTGGCAGCTTTCCACAACCTCTCTATTCGTTGTGTGTTTGCGCCTGTGATAGGGTCGACAAAATGTGCAGAATGATTCACTGTTTCATGACTTAAACCAGGCACATTCTGAATGGTACTGTATGCACGCCATTGATCAGACACAACTGTCGTACCAGGACGAATGTTGGCTACGATAATGGTCATTAGTGTTGCCACTGAGTGGTCCGGTGCTGGAACCATCAAACACTCACTTGTTTCACGACAAATGCCACCGAATACCCACTGCTGTGGAAATATACGACCGACGTAATTTTTCATGTGTGTAAACACTTTCATCAATCTCAGCTGTCATATTTGGACCGCCAATTGCAGCGGGATTAGCAATTAATGAATTTGCACCAACCTCACGGAGGTTACTGTTCCATTTTATGGCAGCATTATTGGCAACTCCTAGCTCTGATTTACAGAAAGCAATGCTAGTCATCTCTTTACTCCAACAGTAAATGAAGAGAATAAGCTCCCTATAGGACAGATGTGTGCCCTCTAACCATGTGCCAGAACAAACAGGAATGTCCTGCTGACATGTGCGACATCTCTAACGATCTTGGTGAACTGTGAGAGACAAAGTCATTACATGATTTTTAGCACACAGTCGGACGGTGTGTATAATTCGTCTTTCCTGCAAAAACTGCACACAATTTATTTTCTTGTGTGTCAAGTGTGACAACTGCAATAAATCCATCTTCCACGTACGCTGTTAGGTCTGAGAATGACATGGACATAGGTTTACCGCGCGAATTGGAAAGTATGGTGCTTCGTGTGGCTACATTCTACAAAATTTCTTCTTTCTTTCTTCTTCTTCGTAAGCTTCTACTAAATTTGACCTATTATAATCCGCGGGAGAATTAACGCACAAGTACCACATTAACTTCCCTGCTTGACTGGCGCCTATACCGCATGATGCTCCATGAGTTTGATTTATTAAAATCAATTATGTACATTTTAAAGTGCATCCAATTGAAGTTTTTTGAATGCTGCCTTTTTAGATTTATGGCTAACTTAATGCGGCCTTACAGCATGAAAACATTCCACACCTCTTGACTAGATAGTGGAAAATAATTGATTCTAACATTTTAAATTTCAGACAAGAAAAGTTGCAAAAGTTTGTGAAAGCTTTGAGAAAGCCAACAAGGACAGATCTAACCCAGCTGCACAAGCCCGAAATAATTCCACTCGAGAGAGTGGAGCAGATCTTTGAAAGGTTTGCTTACTTACTTTCCATATCCAAGCACTACGTTTATACAGTATGCATGAAAGGTTTGCTATCTGTGTTAGTTCACTTCAGATACTGTTATTGGTTTGCATCCGTTGGGGACTTTGACTTAAAAGTATGTTGAAGACAACAGTGAAGAACTCCTCGTACTAAAATAGAAAGTGTAGAATATTTGTAAATTTTGATTCTTTTCTAATTATGACAGCCAATTTCAGAATACGTGCAGAATGTTTATTTATAACAAGACACACATAAAATATTATATATTAATGTTATTGTAAGTACAATATTTGTTTGTTCTGTTTTGTAAATTTATATCTGTTCTATTCCAATTTGTATATATTTTTCATAAATATTTGAAACTGCTTATTATGTTCAACTATGTTAATATAATAGATCTTTCATTTCTGATTATTTTGACATAAGCACTTTAGTTTATCCTTATAAATAAATAAAGACAGGATGCCCAAAGAAATGTTTTAACGAAATTCTGAGGGATTCACTGAAAATTTGCCAGATAGATGTCACCACCTGCGAATGTCTTGGGCAAAACAGATCTGACTGGAGAAGTGCAGTCAAAGCGGGTGTAGCTAGCAGCGAAGACGACCGTGTTGTGAAAGCCCAGAGCAGACTCGGGACTTAGAAATCACGAACATCGGGAACACCATCACCTTCTACAGACCTTGTGTGCCCGTTATGCAGTAGATGTTTTCGTGCCGCATTGACCTGTTCAGCCACGTGCGCACCCACACCCAACAGGGAAATCTGTGACAAGGATGATGTCGGTGGTCGATGATGGACAGCTATTATTATAAATAAATATAATAATCTAAAATCAGTAGCCGCAGCCAAGTATAAAAAGTAACTCCTTAAAATGAACTTGTAAAAACATGTTTTTTTTTAGCTTGTATACCGTGGCAAAGTGGTTAAGCTGTCGGCCTCATGATCAGGTGGTGTGGGTTCGACTCCGGACTTCGCCATCTATTTCACGGGTGCTTGATGCTGAGTCCCCTGCATCTCGTAGTCGCCCCCTAGTTGTCTTGTCCTTGACTTGCGACTGGGGTCGGGCGGTATGAGACGAGAGAGTGAGGATAAAAAGTAGCGCAGTTAATCCTTACTAAACATAGCGCTAGCAAAATTAATTATCGTCTACGATGGACTGCGGCCTTTGCCTTACTAAGCGCTAATACAGCAAGTTGATGCTGATATTTTGTAGCTTTGACAGAGTTGTCATTGCAAGAAAATCTAGAAATTGGAAAAGAAATAGCAGTGCTATAAACCCTCTGTTTTCTGTGTGTATTTTCTTATAGACTTGACATGCGCATAGTGAAAAGTTCGGCTAACAAGCCAAGGCTGTGTTACTGTACGGATTCTGGAAATTTCTTTCATCCAACAGGCATGACCATCATCCAGACAGTCAAAGGTCAGTGCTTGAGAATGCTGTGTTCTACCTCATTTTTGTTTTCTTTTACATTTCTATACTTAACTTAACATCTTTATACTCATTTAGAAGACTGCAGAGTCTGTATACAACCAGTTTCTTTTACAATCACTTGATCTAAAAAGGTCTTCTGGAAGGTCTTCTAGGTGCCCCAATTGATTTATCAGTACCTGAGAGTGGAGGCCTGGTATGACTCTGTCATCAGGATCGTTGAGGTCGGTCACCCGCAGCTGTCCAAGTAGCATTGATCCTATTCTCATCATTGTCACACTCAAATTGCTACCTGAAACCACTTCAATATTTAAGGTCACACTCAAATTGCTACCTGAAACCACTTCAATATTTAAGGTCACACTCAAATTGCTACCTGAAAGCACTTCAATATTTAAGGTCACACTCAAATTGCTACCTGAAACCACTTCAATATTTAAGGTCACACTCAAATTGCTACCTGAAACCACTTCAATATTTAAGGTCACACTCAAATTGCTACCTGAAACCACTTCATTATTTAAGGTCACACTCAAATTGCTACCTGAGAACACTTCAATATTTAAGGTCACACTCAAATTGCTACCTGAAAGCACTTCATTATTCAAGGTCACACTCAAATTGCTACCTGAGAACACTTCAATATTTAAGGTCACACTCAAATTGCTACCTGAAAGCACTTCATTATTTAAGGTCACACTCAAATTGCTAGCTGGAACCACTTCAATATTTAAGGTCACACTCAAATTGCTACCTGAAAGCACTTCATTATTTAAGGTCACACTCAAATTGCTAGCTGGAACCACTTCAATATTTAAGGTCACACTCAAATTGCTACCTGAAACCACTTCAATATTTAAGGTCACACTCAAATTGCTACCTGAAACCACTTCAATATTTAAGGTCACACTCAAATTGCTACCTGAGAACACTTCAATATTTAAGGTCACACTCAAATTGCTACCTGAAAGCACTTCATTATTTAAGGTCACACTCAAATTGCTAGCTGGAACCACTTCAATATTTAAGGTCACACTCAAATTGCTACCTGAAAGCACTTCATTATTTAAGGTCACACTCAAATTGCTAGCTGGAACCACTTCAATATTTAAGGTCACACTCAAATTGCTACCTGAAAGCACTTCATTATTTAAGGTCACACTCAAATTGCTAGCTGGAACCACTTCAATATTTAAGGTCACACTCAAATTGCTACCTGAAACCACTTCAATATTTAAGGTCACACTCAAATTGCTACCTGGAACCACTTCAATATTTAAGGTTACACTCAAATTGCTACCTGGAACCACTTCAATATTTAAGGTTACACTCAAATTGCTAGCTGGAACCACTTCAATATTTAAGGTTACACTCAAATTGCTACCTGGAACCACTTCAATATATAAAGTCATTAATGGCACTCATTATGGTCTTGCATATAATTTGTTCATCATGCAGCATCCATCTGATTTCCTTTGGAAGATAAGGCCACAACAGGATGCTCTCCATCTGTTCCTTTTTTGAGCCATCTTCTTGAGTTCCACCCACAAGACTCCAGCTGCACTGATCTCTTCTTCGACTATTCTGTTTCTTGATCTTCTCATTCATCTTTTTGCCTTGTGGGCTCCATACAACTCATGTCTGGTAATATTATCAAACTCCTTTCTGAGGTTGTGTCCAATCCATCTCCTTTGTCTCTCCCTCTCCCACTATATTGGTTACTGTCGTTGGCTTTGCCACAATTCTGCGGTCGCTAAATTGCACTAATTGTTATGACACTGCATGTTATTAGTACTTATTATGATATCACCTCTTCCTTCAGAGCCTTGGATCCGTAGCCGCAGCAAATCCACTGGACGGACTTATTGGTACAATATCATTGACAGGCGATCTGTTTATGAATGGCCATCAGAATCTATTGCAACAGTCAGGTAAATTGATATAAAAAAACATTTGAAATCATTTTCATGAGCTAGAGTGGATAGGGAGAATAGCATGAAAGTTATAATCTGTCAATTTAATCTCAAGTAGGGGATGGCGTGGGCTACTGGTTAAGTGACACGGCTCACAATCAAAAGGTGCTGGGTTCGATCCCCGTTACTCCGGGAAAGCAAAGCCTTAGAAAATGTAGGAGGAAGCAAACCCTTACATAAAATGCATGCCGAAGTCAGATGCACTGGGCCGACAGGCGCAAAATAAAAACGGCAGTGCAACGCACACTGCCTTGGGGAATAGAGAAATAAAGTGAAAGCAACAAAAAAAAAATTCAAATATAAAAATTTGCCACCCACCACTGCAGTTTTCTGTTTGCAGGAAGCCTGTAATAGGAACAATTGATATCTTCTAACTTCTTCAGCATTCGTCCTCAAAAGGACGTTTGTGATGTTGTGTTGTAAATTACAGCGAGGCTGTGAGATCTCCCTATTATTGGAACTGGGTTTGCCTTCCCTCTTCAATTCCTAGTCCCTTTGCCAGGCTGCATGGTTGCAGTCGATTTCAAGGACAGCTACTTGGAGGCAGAGTTTTGATCAGTTATGGGCCACTGACCTTGAAGCAAGCAAACAGCCAGTTATGAGTCATTTGCTGCTATCAGCTCATCCATCGCTTCATCTTCGGCTCTGTACCCTGGGTTTGAACCACAGACCACTAGGTGATAAAAGTGCCTTACGACAGGCAAAAATGAGTGCAAGAATTCAGCCAGCTATACCACTGTGAGTCATGGGGGTTCTTATTACTGTACAAAGAATAGGACCACACGTTCATATGTGCATATAATTAAAGGGAGCACACGTTCATATGTGCATATAATTAAAGGCAGCACACATTCATATGTAAATATAATTAAAGAGGGCACACGTTCATATGTGCATATAATTAAAGGGAGCACACATTCATATGTGCATATAATTAAAGGGAGCACACATTCATATGTGCATATAATTAAAGGCAGCACACATTCATATGTGCATATAATTAAAGGGAGCACAGATTCATATGTGCATATAATTAAAGGTAGCACCCATTCATATGTAAATATAATTAAAGGGAGCACCCATTCATATGTAAATATAATTAAAGGGAGCACACATTCATATGTGCATATAATTAAAGGGAGCACACATTCATATGTGCATATAATTAAAGGGAGCACACATTCATATGTGCATATAATTAAAGGTAGCACCCATTCATATGTAAATATAATTAAAGGGAGCACCCATTCATATGTAAATATAATTAAAGGGAGCACACATTCATATGTGCATATAATTAAAGGGAGAACACGTTCATATGTGCATATAATTAAAGGGAGCATACGCTATGGCACATACAGGACACTCTTGACATCCTTAGCAACCATAATAACAAGTTACAATACAGAGGCATACTTTTTCAAATTTCTATCCTACTTATAAGGTTTTCGTTTTAAACCCTCTTGTATGATTAAAAACCAAAGCGAGAGTTTGAAAATTGATGTCTGCTTTGTTTCCTTTCCAGGGATTGCAAGCTTCATTCTCTGCACTGGTCATGGACGGGTGGGGTCAAAGTTCATCCTGATCAGGGGAATGGGGTTCAAGACTTGTTGGACAAAGAGCAGTTTATGGATTACATAACCAAACTCAGACAGCAGTAGCCTTGTTTATTGTTTGCTTTTTGTTTTGGGTTGTCTGTGTTGTGTTTCCTGTGAACATGCCGAGTTTGTCGCCATCAGACTTTGAATTATCTCTATATTTATCATATTTTAAAAATCACTATAAATTTGAGAATTTCCAATGTTGTCATTTAAATTATCCGACTTTATCATCAAATAAAATGATCCTGACTTTTTCATAAATGACATCCTAATTTTATTTCCTAAGAATATCCTGACATTTTCATCATGGAAAGTCATCCAAACTTTGAGTAGTGCTATTGTTTTTAATCACATGTTGTTATCATCAGAGAGATTTATCCTTTTTTCTTCCACAACCATTACAGAACATCATCTTTTCAGTTGTGATGTTGTTTTCATAGACAATCATCATGATTTAGAGTTTTTTTTATGCTACAATCACAGAAAATCTTCATATTTTTTTAGTTCACCTTATTTCTCTAATCCCCAAGGCGGTGTGCGTTGCACTGTGGTTTTTATTTTGCGCCTGTCGGTCCAGTACATCCAACTTCAGCATGCATTTTATGAAAGGGTCTGCTTCCTCCGACATTTTCTAAGGGTTTACTTTCCCGGGGTAACGACTAGTGCTGTGATGGGGATCGAACCCAGCACCTTTGGGTTGTGAGCCATGTCACTTAACCACTAGCCCACGCCGTCCCTCATCCTTTCAGTAAAATGGCAGGCTCTGGTGAGGATGCATTTACAGACACTTGCACAATTATATGGAGGCATGGATGGACATAGCTAGCACATGTTAGAAAATTTGCAGATGACACAAAACTAGGCAGAAGTGTCTCATCTAAAGCAGAAGTGAGGTCGGATTTAGCTACAATTTGGGAATAGTCTGTGAGCTGGCAAATGGAGTTTAATATAGATAAATGTTCAGTCATCCACATGGGTAGATCCAGTATGGAACATAATTACAGAATGGGAGAGAACAATATTAGAAAGATAGATAAGGAAAGGGACCTAGGGATTATAATAGATCATGCAGGTAAGGTGAATGACCAAGTCCAGATAGCAGTGGTAAAGGCAAATGCAATGTTAAGTATGATAAAATAAAATAGGAGCAAGGAAGTGATAGTCAAACTGTATAGAACATTAGTTAGACCTAGATTGAAGTACTGTGTACAGGTGTGGAGTCCTTATTATAGAAGGGATATAAATATGCTGGAAAGGATACAAAGAAGAGCGACAAAACTGATAGTGGGATTCCAGAATTACAGATGAGGAAAGACTCAGAAAAACCGGACTACAGTGTCTAGAAAAGAGAAGAATTTGAGGTGATTTAATACAATTTGATAAGATAATCAAAGGAAAGGATAAATTCGACTATAACAACTTTTTCAAAATAAAACCACTGTGACAGATTTAGTCTGTCCAGACAAATCTTTTCTAAATATTGACAGCTCGTATTTAGAATTACGTCAAAATCGTAATTATATATTTTCTTTAAATTTAGAGATGAACTTTCCACAGGACCTGACAACTAACGTCAGCATATACCGCGACAGGTGGTGGATTAATATTGGCGCTCAGGACGCTATTTTGAAAGTAGGACCGGCAGAGAAAATAGACCGGGGGCATTATAAAAGACGGGTCAAACCGGAATCTCGACACATTTTCAAAGTAACATTTCAAGAGAGTTTTCGAGAGTAAATGACGCATTTCCAAAGAGATATTTTGGATAGAGACTATTCAGAGAGAGACAACAGATTTGGAGAGGGATTTTTCAGAGAGTCATTCAGACTCATTCAGATGCAGAGAGACAATTCAGAGAGACAGTCAGAGAAGAGTGAACGTCGCATTGACGGAGTTCCAGTTTGCAGAAGTAAAGTATTCCTGATTTTTATTTGTTAGTAATTAGAATGTCACCAGGTTAACATTTTAACCAGCGTCAGACACATGGGCGACCTTTCAAGTTTATAGGCATCGCAGATATCTCAAAGCAGCCTAGATCAGTCATAGCTACCTGCTATAGGAGAGAACAGGCTTCCTGTCAGATCTAGATTGGCTGAGAGAAAACTCTACCATTTTACACGTGTGTCGACCCGCGCCAAGTTACCACATGGTCAACCTGCCTTTGTTTAACACGCATGGTCACACGCACCTTCACTGGCTGCCTTCACTGAGTTTATAGTCATCGTAGATTCACAGAAAAGTAGCCTAGTCTTTCGACATCCACCATGCAGATTGACAGTCGTCGCTAAGGAATGGAACCAAGGATGTCTACCTGTGTTGGGTTTAAACCACGAATTAACCATCGTCGTCAATACGCCATAATTCGAATTCACGTTACAATAGGCCAAGTACGGAAAGTAGACTGTGGACAATAGTTTTAGGTTTAGCGGTAGTTCGAGTTTTAAGTTAGGTAACCATCAGATAGGAGCGTGTAGGAAGTTGTGCGTGGTAGAAGAGTGATTTAAGTTAGGTAACCATTAGCTAGGAGCGCGTAGGAAGTTGTGCGTGGTAGAAGAGTGATATAAGTTAGGTAACCATTAGCTAGGAGCGTGTAGGAAGTTGTGCGTGGTAGAAGAGTGATTTAAGTTAGGTAACCATTAGCTAGGAGCGTGTAGGAAGTTGTGCATGGTAGAAGAGTGATTTAAGTTAGGTAACCATTAGATAGGAGCGTGTAGGACGTTATGCGTGGTAGAAGAGTGATTTAAGTTAGGTAACCATTAGCTAGGAGCGTGTAGGAAGTTGTGCGTGGTAGAAGAGTGATTTAAGTTAGGTAACCATTAGCTAGGAGCGTGTAGGACGTTGTGCGTGGTAGAAGAGTGATTTAAGTTAGGTAACCATTAGCTAGGAGCGTGTAGGACGTTGTGCGTGGTAGAAGAGTGATTTAAGTTAGGTAACCATCAGATAGGAGCGTGTAGGAAGTTGTGCGTGGTAGAAGAGTGATTTAAGTTAGGTAACCATTAGCTAGGAGCGTGTAGGACGTTGTGCGTGGTAGAAGAGGGGAAGAGTTGTAACGTGTAGTAATAAAGAATTTGTTTTTATTGTATTCAAATAGTGTCCTTACTTTATTGAAGTGTAAGTCGAAGTGATAGATTTTAAGACTGCAAAGGTGGATAGTCAAGGTGCGGCCTCAGTGAGCCGAGAGAGCAAAACCCTGTTCCGTCTGATACACCACCTACAAGAACAAAAGGCACAGCTACAAATTAATTAAAGAAATGTCCAGATTAGATATTAGAAAATATATTTTTAGTCAGAGAGTGACGAATGCTTGGCATGCATTTCCACAGGAAATAGTGGAAGCAGGGTCAATTAATGCATTCAAGAATAGATTAGAAACTGGTTGTATACAAACTCTGCAGTCCTCTAAGCCAGTATCTTCTTCTTCGTTCGTTCTCAATCTCCCACTACCAAACCCTGAAAGTGCTTAAGTAGCAGAATGTAGTCCACAGAACGGAATGCGTTGTGTCGTAGTTTACAGCTTGGCTGTGATATTTGTACCTTTCGGTCCAACACATCTGACTTCAGCAAGCATTTTTTGAGTACCGGGTTAGCATTCCCTCTTTGATCCCTTCTCCTTAGCCAGTCTGCCCTGCTGCATCCTGTTATCCAGGATCACCGCGTGGAGGTGTAGAAGGGTCTTGGCGGCTATGGTTCACTAGCCCTGACGCTAGCAGTCAGCTATGGGTCGCTGACCACTTGCGCTGCTCAGCATCTTGATCCCCACCGGTCTTCCAAGTATGTACACCCTCTTTCGACAGTGGAGACTGCAATGGCTTGGTCATGTTCGTCGTATAGAATATGGTTGCATCCCCAAAGATGTTCTCTATGGGCAGCTAGCGTGTGGTAAAAGACCACCTGGCCAACCACAGCTGAGATTCAAAGATACATGCAAGCAGGACATGAAGGTACTGGATATGGATCTGACATCTTGGGACAACAAAGCTGCAGGCCAATCTAAATGGAGATGCAACCTGAAGAGCCTTCTCAGACTGGACGAAAATAAGCTCATGCAACACAGAGAAGTGAAAAGACAATGCCGCAACAAAAAAAAAGGAAAGCCTAAAATTCAGCAGAGAGATGCTATTACAATGTGGCATAAACCTATAGTCAGACATGACTGAAAAGGGGCTACTAACTATTACTGGACGACCCGTTTCTCAGAGGTGGTTACGCCGCTACAGGTCCCAACTTTATTTCCATTGTCTTCTGTTTTGGGTCACAGGCTACCAGTGGGGGATAAGTTTTCGAGTTCGAGGGAGTTTTACCAACTATTATTGTATTAAATAGAAATGTGGACAATGGACAAATAATTGGAGAAGAGAACTGAAAATCCATTGCAGCTGACCTTCGATATGGAGATAACACTTGAACTAAACTGTTATTATCACAGAAATCATTGTGTGTTCATTATCACAGAAAATCATTCTTTCATTTCCAATGTCATCACAGAAAAATTATGCTTTTCATTTTGTTATCACAGAAAGTCATTCTTTGAACTGTTTTAATCTTTACAGAAAATCATCTTTTGAGTTAATGTACCGTTATCATTACGTATAATCATTCCTTGGATTGTTCTATTATTATCATCCCAGAAAATCATCTTTTGAGTTATTGTACCTTTATGATTACATAAAATCATTCCTTGGATTGTTCTATTATTATCATCACAGAAAATCATCTTTTGATTTATTGTACCATTGTCATTACATAAAATCTTTTCCTGAATTGTTATATTATTATGTTCACAGAAAATCATCCGGATAAGTTTGTAAGATATCCATTTTTGTGTGCATATAACATAAATAATTATGTATATAGATGAATATAACCGGCATTTGAAATGAGCTGACTAATGCAGGTTACGGTTGTTTCTAATACAATGCTCATGTTATGAATTATATCATCTGTTGTATTTCGTTCATTGCATAGTTCACTCATCTGTTGTATTTCGTTCATTGCATAGTTTGTTCATCTGTTGTATTTCATTCATTGCTTAGTTTGTTCATCTGTTGTATTTCGTTCATTGCATAGTTTGTTCATCTGTTGTATTTCGTTCATTGCATAGTTCACTCATCTGTTGTATTTCATTCATTGCATAGTTTGTTCATCTGTTGTATTTCATTCATTGCTTAGTTTGTTCATCTGTTGAATTTCATTCATTGCATAGCTCACTCATCTCTTGTATTTCATACATTGCAAAGCTCACTCATCTCTTGTATTTCATTCATTGCATAGACGATGCCTATTACCAGGTGAACCGAAGAGAGCAGGTCGTTGTCTTCAGACTTCGCACTGGCCACAATAGACTGAGGTACCACCTATTCAACAAATTGAAGATAGGTGGTACCGACGAATGCCCGTGCGGTACCGGTAAAATGACCGCTGAACATCTGCTGCAGAACTGCCCGACATACGAGGATCAGAGAGAGCAGATGTGGCCGTCACCAGTGGAACTGCAAGACAAGCTCTATGGCAGTGGCGACAGCCTCAGGATGACCGCCACTTTTTTCGAAAAAATAATGGTCACTGTCTGACTGCGTACGAAGAAGAAGAAGATTCATTGCATAGCTCACTCATCTCTTGTATTTCATACATTGCATAGCTCACTCATCTCTTGTATTTCATTCATTGCATAGCTCACTCATCTCTTTTATTTCATTCATTGCATAGCTCACTCATCTCTTGTATTTCATTCATTGCATAGCTCACTCATCTCTTGTATTTCATACATTGCATAGCTCACTCATCTCTTGTATTTCATACATTGCATAGCTCACTCATCTCTTGGATTTCATACATTGCATAGCTCACTCATCTCTTGTATTTCATACATTGCATAGCTCACTCATCTCTTGTATTTCATACATTGCATAGCTCACTCATCTCTTGTATTTCATACATTGCATAGCTCACTCATCTCTTGTATTTCATACATTGCATAGCTCACTCATCTCTTGTATTTCATACATTGCATAATGTAAAGGTAAAGGTCAGTCCCATGGCAGCAATTGCCATTGGGGATGAAGATGACTTCAAATTGTTTTAAAATAGAAACACAAATAAGAAAAAAAATAACTAATCCAATTAACAAGTGTGAAAATTGAGGATAATGTCAATAATTACTTTTTGAGTAATTTGTATAAAGTATTAAAGTGTGTAAAGTAGATATTTTCATAACATGAACTTAATACAGCATCATAACATGCAATGGGTTGCCTCTTAAGGATGGTAATATGTCCCAGAGAGATTGCCAGGCTGTGGAAATGCCATGTTCCAAAATATATATATTCCTTTTCTTGTCCATTTTTCAGTCCAGCTTGAGTATAGGGTCGCAACTACAGTTGATCTGCTTCAGGAAGCCTGTGCCGAAACATGTTGCGTGCATTTACAGTGGTGGTTTCTGTAGCAATTTATTTTATTAGATGAGGCTGCTAGCCCCGTATAAAACTCTCTTTAGTCATCTTTTATGCCATATGGAAGTGTATGGGTCTATTCTTTCATTGTCAGTAAGGGAAGTAAAATATTAACTGTTTATAAATATGTACAGGAGTTGTCATATGAATATTTTGATGGAACATATTCCTATTGAAATCATGGAGTGCTCTAACTGGTTCTTCTTTCTTTTTGTGTGCGTATACTTAAGTAAGATTAGGTGTCATTCAAATATGACATCACGTAATTTTTGAAATTTTTCTTCCACAAAAATACCCACCACACACACACCTCTCCTAGTATGACTTCACCAATTTCTTAAACCCCTTTTTAACCGCAAAAGATCGACCTCATTGCACTCTGGCAATTCAACAGCTGCTCAATCTTCCATAACAAATGGTAAATAATAGATACTGATGGTTCCAGTAACCCACTGGTTGTGCATACTCCTCAGTCCTATCAGGTACCCCTCCCTGCATGAGTCATAATTGATTAAAAAAATTATGTGAATTGCCAATTAATCAATGTCGGTGTCAAAATTCTTGAGATGGTCAATGATTGACCACAGAATGTCACCCCCTGTCTATATCCAAAGTCCCGACTATGAGTGTCATTGAGGCATAGATGTCAGCTAGTTCATTGTCATGAAACCCAGGACAGTAGATCCACACCAGCTTCTGAAGGCTTGACATCTCTGTGCTCGCTATCCACTCATGCTATAGGCATTCCTTCTGTACCTTCTTTAGCAAGGATTTAGAGTCCCATATGATGAGATCCCTTAGAGGCCTCGTAGAATCACCTCATAGCTGAAGTCACCGACTTAATCTTCTCCTTCTTTTACTGCGTTATTCTTTTGGTCATACTAGATATGTAGTACCATCCCTAAGACAAAGTCTACAGTCCACTCCAGGTCTGGGTCACAGCCCCACAGCCTCTGCATCAGCTCAACTCCCTCTGGCCAGATTTGACGTCTAGATCTCTATGTTGGGCAGTTCTGTAGGATGTGGGGGTAGGGGGGTCTGGACTCCAGTTCCGCTCGGGTACTCACTCGTGTACAACATCTTGAGCTGATGCAGGTTGCCCAATAATCTGCAGTGGCCTGTTCTCAGACAAAAGATGGTGGTTTGTTGGTGTCTGTAGAGCTGGTGGTTTGTTGGTGTCTGTAGAGCTGGTGGTTTGTTGGTGTCTGTAGAGCTGGTGGTTTGTTGGTGTCTGTAGAGCTGGTGGTTTGTTGGTGTCTGTAGAACTGGTGGTTTGTTGGTTTCTGTAGAACTGGTGGTTTGTTGGTGTCTGTAGAGCTGGTGGTTTGTTGGTGTCTGTGGAGCTGGTGGTTTGTTGGTGTCTGTAGAACTGGTGGTTTGTTGGTGTCTGTAGAGCTGGTGGATTTTGTCAGGTCTATTGCTCGCTTCCATTTCTTTCTTCCACTTTGAGTTGTACTGATTGTGGATGATAGTTTTTGCTTCTTTATAAGACACTGCATGGATAAGTTTCTCCATCCTGTCACCTACCTTGGACAGTACATCAGCTCTCTTGTTCCCTATGATTCCACAATGGGAGGGTAACCACCGAAGAGCAACTGTTGAGGTTTTTTAGATTTTGTTGAGCTCTCATCTGATTGCCCGCAGCATTTGTACACCACTGGTGTTTTGTATTGCAATCTGTTAAGTGATCTGCAATCTGTTAAGTGATCTGCAATCTGTTAAGTGATCTGCGATCTGTTAAGTGATCTGCAATCTGTTAAGTGATCTGCGATCTGTTAAGTGATCTGCAATCTGTTAAGTGATCTGCTATTCTGTTAAGTGATCTGCTTTTCTGTTAAGTGATCTGCTATTCTGTTAAGTGATCTGCAATCTGTTAGTGATCTGCAATCTGTTAGTGATCTGTAAACTGTTAAGTGATCTGCAATCTGTTAAGTGATCTGCAATCTGTTAAGTGATCTGCAATCTGTTAAGTGATCTGCAATCTGTTAAGTGATCTGCAATCTGTTAGTGATCTGCTATCTGTTAAGTGATCTGCTATCTGTTAAGTGATCTGCGATCTGTTAAGTGATCTGCAATCTAAGTTTGCTGGTGTTTGTCTGATCTGTTTGATTCCCATTCTCAAACTGGAAGTTCTTATGAATGCACCACTCTGCTGAGCCATAACTTTACCTCTCGTGTTAGCAGAGAAAATCCATTTGGTTTCTTCCTGTGCCGCACGGATTAATAGATATATGCAACAACATCATCATCCAGATTATTATCACTTATGGGGACTCGAGACAGGGTGTCCGCCTCAGGTGCCGAAGGTTGCGGGTTCGAATCACGGTGTCGGCCGGGATTTTTTTCATGTGGGTCTTCTGGTAAAAATTCCCCTGATCTCTGGGTAGTGAGATCGAAAAGAGTAGGCTTAACAGCCACTGTCTGGACAAAATTCAAGTTAAAAATCAACCCAAGATATTTATACATTTCTCCAGATGATTTATGAAGAGCAGCTATAAATGGCACCTAAAAGCTTGTGGGTCTACTTAGCTCTAGTGTTTGAGTCTATTAAGATGGACTCGACTTGCACATTGTTTAAACCACCCTCCAAGAAACTGGTTGTATACAGACTCTGTAGAGTCTTCTAAACCAGTATAAATATATTAAGTTATCAACTGTTCAACCTCTAACTACACTTTGCCATTGAACCATTCTCTGCATCTCCTGCCAAGGGTGAGGGTGCTTCATATGCAGTTCTGTCATTTCATTGTCAATGAGGATACATGAAGCCCAAACAAGTATCACATCTTCACAACAGGATTATCCCTTGTTCACCTAGGACCAATTGTGTCCCTTTATTTTTGGTATGTTTCAACCTTTCACACTATGACCTCCACAGTGTGATGATATATCCCATAAATATGCTATAGTTGACATGTGTAACTTCTTCTTCATCGATCATCTGATGCTATGCTTCTAATCCAGTGAGGTTCACAAAGGAGACTGCGTTTCAGGTCTTCGCCGGTCCTCCACAGCTTTTTGAGAATGGTCACTCCCCCAGGCCAGACAGCCGCTCTTTGGTCTGCATAGGTAGGGCATTCTTGCAGAATATGTTCTGGTGTTTGCTTGGGTGCACCACAATCGCACTCGGCAGTGTCTCTGAGACCCATTCTGTTGAGGTGGGCCTTGAGTCAACAGTGTCCCGTTCTGAGTCTGGAGATCTTTGTCTGCCCATCTCGGCCAAGTTTGTCTATGCTGTCATTTTCCTGCTTGTATTCTTTGTGCTGTTCTCTCCATTCTGTCTTCATGGATCGTTTGATAATGTCTTTGCTTCTTTATAGCTCTGTGAATGGGAAATCTGCTTGCCGCCACTTTTGTGAGCTCATCTGCTTTCTCGTTTCTAGGGATCCCACAGTGGGCCGGAATCCATTATAGGACTAAATCTGTTTTTTAAGACATCAATCCTATGTTGTATTTTATTTGATGTGAGAGTCTATCTTGTTTGTGGCTTGAGATGGCTTGGAGTACACTCCTGGAGTCTGTTAGAATGACCGTTTTCCTTGTATTTATGTTTTGGCTGGAAAGAATTTGAGTTGCTGCATGAACAGCTCTTGCTTCAGTTCTGAAATTGGTACAAGTCTCTCCTGCTGGTACAAGTCTCTCCTGCTGGTATTGAGTGATTTTCTATGTTGCCATTGGAATATTCGATGTAGATTCCACTGTCTCCTTTTAATCGCTCACCAAGGCAGATCCATCTGTGTATACGTGTGTCCAAGAGTGGCTAGGTCTCTTGAGCTCCTGTAGAACGTGGATTGTTTGCTCTGTTGCCGACTGCTCACTTTTCTTTGTTAACCCTGAAACCGACAAGATTATTTTGGACCGGTCCTGGCTCTTTGTCCAGGGTTCTGGAATGAGTGCTTCGCACTTTTGGGTTTCAGTTTCAAGGATGTCTGCGTGTTTTCTGTGGATTTCTCTGGCCAGATGGTTGGGGCTTTTCCTTAGTAGTCTGTTTTTTGTTCTCTCATGTGTAGCAAATAGCAGATAAGAAAATTAATAATGTGGTAGACTAAAAGTACAAACACAATGACTAAATTGATTGCGTGGCATCACATTTCTACAACTTCCTCCCCCTCGTCACATTTAATTACAAAATGCTGAACACCGTCCCTCCTGCGTGACCGCACATGTGAATGACCCCTGACATTGAACTCCTATGTAAAGTGTGTGGCATAGTCCATTCACTTTTAGCAGGCAGTTGAGGGTAGTATATTGTTTTTTAGTAATTCATATCAGAGTTTTAACATTTTATTGTGAAAACTTTTCTACATCACAAATGAATGTCAGCACTTTCTTTGTGCTCATAATCTATCTTAAAGAGCACATTGTATCATTAAATTTGTATGGTTCAAGGACCACATAAAAATCATTTAGATGGCTCAAGGCCTCATGAAGATATTTTAGATGGCTCAAGGCCTCATGAAGATTTTAGATGACTCTGGACCTCATGAAGATATTTTAGATGGCTCAAGGCCTCATGAAGATTTTAGATGTCTCTGTGCCTCATGAAGATATTTTAGATGGCTCAAGGCCTCATGAAGATATTTTAGATGGCTCAAGGCCTCATGAAGACATTTTAGATGTCTCTGTGCCTCATGAAGATATTTTAGATGGCTCAAGGCCTCATGAAGACATTTTAGATGTCTCTGTGCCTCATGAAGATATTTTAGATGGCTTAAGGCCTCATGAAGACATTTTGGTTGGTGCAAGGCCTCATGAAGACATTTTAGATGGCGTGACCTGTTAAGACAAATGAGATGGCCCAAGACCACATGATAACATTTTGGTTGGCCCAAGATCTCATGAAGATATTTTGGTTGGCCCAAGACCTCATGGAGACATTTTGGTTGGCCCAAGACCTCATGGAGACATTTTGGTTGGCCCAAGACCTCATGAAGACATTTTGGTTGGCCCAAGATCTCATGAAGATATTTTGGTTGGCCCAAGACCTCATTAGGACATTTTGGTTGGCCCAAGACCTCATGAAGATAATTTGGTTGGTGCAAGACCTCATGAAGACAATTTTGATTGCCCTGTTTCACATGAAGACAGTTTGGATTAACAAGGATCACATTATGACATTGTGGATGGTCTAAGACTTCATGAAAGCAGTTTGGACAACACAATACCTCATAAAGTCATTTTGGATTGCCCCAGACATCAATAAGACATTGTGGATTGTCCAAGACATTAAGGCACTTCGGATAGTCCAAGATCTCATGAAGGCAAATTAAATGAATAAGGACGACATGAAGACATATTGGATGACCCAAGACCTCTGGAAGTCAATTTCTTTGGCCCAATACCTCATGAAGGCAATTTCTTTGGCCCAATACCTCATGAAGGCAATTTCTTTGGCCCAATACCTCATGAAGGCAATTTCTTTGGCCCAATACCTCATGAAGGCAATTTCTTTGGCCCAATACCTCATGAAGGCAATTTCTTTGGCCCAATACCTCATGAAGGCAATTTCTTTGGCCCAATACCCCATGAAGGCAATTTCTTTGGCCCAATACCCTATCAAGACATCTTGAATAGTCCAAGAGCTCCTCCAACTTACATTATGTGTATGTACTTGATAAAGACATTGTAGTCAAGATGTGGTTTTTATGCTATTTTGTCTGCAAAGATGGCGCCATAACTGGCTGCGAGTCTACATTTCTCGACTGTTTTGGATCGTTATGGATGCTGCTAGACCACGGATTTGCCTGTAATTCACACTAGTCGACGACTTACACTTGTGTTCACTGAAACGTGGTGTTGTTTTCCGTCTGGACCTGTTATTTCGTTCTTTTTTTGTGATTTCTTCCATCCGTTTATCCTGGTCTGGACACCGGCTGAATGGCACTACGCTTATACCTGTGACATATTTCATGGGTTAGTTCTGCCGGTTCACCTTCGCGAATTTTAGATGCTACTATGATGAGTTCAATACAGCTGGGGAGAGATGCCAGACCCACTCACACGCTGAGTGTTGTCCATACGACCTCTTGTGGTTATCGAAAAGGCACGACAAACTGCGTTAGATGCCATCCCACCTTTCTGCCCTGCGGGTTACATGTTTACGGAAAGGCTTCGATGGTAACCCTGAGGCAAAATCTGCATCCTATGCTATCTCCAGTCGTCTCGATACATGTCTTGCCACTGGCAAAAGGTAGCTTAGGCTCTGTGAGTGAGGTTGACAAAAGGCGCAGTTTCTTCCTCACTTTAATCCAAATAACCGCGCAAGTCACCCATTTCAGCGGACACAGCAAGAGATACGACTGTCCACATGGCTGAACAAAGAGAGTGGTCTTCATCACTTGTGATGGACAACTATTATCTGTGTAAAAAAAACAAGACTGGTTAGTGCACTCTCTTGCAACTGAAAGGAATCATGTTTGTGAACTGGTAGTATCACATTTAACCAGCAAGTATACTCAGGTGATAAAGGGTAGTTAACTTACTGTTAGGGAATGCCAGGCAGCAAGGAACAGAGTTGTATCCCCACTACACAAAATACTTTCAAATCAATAAAAACGTTTCAGCTCCCTGCAGAGCAAAGGTGTTCAACAAACACATATCAAATCTTCCTGTCTTGTGCCATCCTTTTCAGCTGTGTCTACATCTTCGATGTTGCCTTTATGTTTGTCACAAGCTCTCTTCTACATGAGTATTTAGGTCTGTCTCTACTTCTGTTGCCTTGGAGATTCTAGAACAGAGACTGTCTTGTAATGCTATCAGCTGTTTTCTGTTATGTGTGTCCAATCTCACACCAGCGTCTTCTCATAATGCCAAGTCCCACCGACATATGTCCCGTTCTCTTCCACAATTTTATATTAATGACAAAAATCGTTGACCTAATACTGTGCTTGGAATGCATTGCCACAGTAAATAGTGGAGGCAGGGTCAATTGTGCATTCAGGAATAGATTGAATGTGCATAGTTATATTTAGATCAAGTGAATGTAAAAGAAACTGGTTGTATACAGACCCTGCAGAGTCTTCTAAACCGGTATAAAGACCATAAGTTTAAGATTATATAATGAAGCTTATAAACATTGTCACGGATGACAATATCCGCTATGGGGCTACCTTTATCCATGTAAACCTTTTCTATGACTTATTATTGGTTGTGTGCCATTGAAATTTCTCACTTGTTTTTATATTTGTTCTTCAATTTAATCTCACTTTAGATGGCTCAAGACCTTTTAAGACAAATCAGATGGCCCAAGAAATTGCCACAGCAACCACCACTGTCTTAGGTTCCCTTTAAGAAACTATCTTATCTTCTCTTTAAGAAGTCATCTTCTCTTTAAGAAGCCATGTTACCTTTAAGAAGCCATCTTCTCATTTCATGGCCATTTTCTCATTATTCGCCATTATTCATTTTAAGAAGCCATTTTTCCTTTAAGAAGTCATCTACCCTTTTAAGAAGCCATCTTCTTTTTAAGAAGCCATCTTATCTTTAGAAGCTTTTTTTCTTTTCGAAGCCATCTTCCCTTTAAGAAAGCATCTTGCTTAAAATATCTTCAATGGTGAGCCTATGCTTTGTTAGGAGCGAAATTGAGAAGCAGGAAATCTTTCTATTCAGCATAACTCTACCTGGCTTTTAGTTATCACCAGACCACCTGCAAGGCAGCACATTGTTTGATATCAGAGTTGTTTTTTATTTTGTGCATGGAATGTTCATTAAAGGTCCGATCTATAATGTTGTTGTTTCGAATGCCCACAATAAGTAGATTACTCTTATGTGCGCTCTGAAAAGGGCTTTAAGTGACAGGTTGCAGCAGCTTTCCTCACATCTCGAGCGTGCTGATGAAGGTGGACCGGGGCTCTACAGGCGGTTGTGCCATGCTTGGCTTGATCTGTGCGTTGCTCACTACTACGGAGATCACCTCGAACCTCACCTTGTTAGCCAGACTGTTGTCCTCGACAAACAGCCTGTTTCCAAGAGGACCAATGAGAAGGTCAGGTGAGAGTCTTGACCAGTATTTTTTTCCTGGCCCTGGCTAACGTTCTCTGATCAGTGTGTTTTGCCTGACCAGACGTTAGCCTCATCGTCCCGATCTATAATGTATACTTGTTTCAATGTGAGTGATGTCATGCATATTTATTTTCGTATTTAAGCATTTAGGTAAGTATTTTTCAAAGAATTAAAGGTCTTCAGCCCATTACACTTAATCAATCTATGCCTTTAGCTATTTTCAGGGCATAGGCCATTGACAACCCTCCTCCAGCAAGGTTTTTCTTGAGCTGCCCTTTTTGTATCTCTCCAGTTGAGGCCCAGGAACAAAAGTTCATTTTCACAGCCTCTTCTCCAGGTGTCTACCTCTCTTCCTCTTTTCATGTGGATTCCATGTCAGGGCTTGTCCGGCCACATTTGATGGTGCTTTCCGTAACGTGTGTCCAATCCAATCCCATTTCCCATGTTTAGTCTGTTGCTCACTGATTGTTGTTGACTCCTTTTCCCATAGGTCAGCGTTCCTGACCATGTCTTGTCATGCTATGCCCATTATCCTTCGTAGACATTTATTGATGAATTTGCGCAATACATTTTGTTCGAGCATCATAAATATTCAATTAAATGCAATTTTTGACTTTAATTTCATAATGTTCTTGTTGTTTAATGCCTTCAATGAGTTTATTTGCTGTCATTTTTTGCGTGCTGAAAATGGCGTTAAGTGTTAAATTGTGACAGCTTTTCTCACATCTAGAACGTGCTGATGAAGGTGGACCGTGGTCCTCCAGGCGGTTGTACTTTGTTTGGCTACATCTGCTCAATAAATCATGTCGATTGACATCTCGTCAGCCAGACTGCCTTGAAAACATCCTGTTTTCAGGGAATGCTACATGGAAGAGTTGTTGTTGTTGTTGTTGTTGATTGCCCACAATGAGTAAGTTTACTCTTTAGAGCGCCCTAAAAATGACGTTAAGTGGCGGGTTGTAGTAGCTTTCCTCACATCCCGAGTATGCTAATCAAGGTGGACCGCAGTCCTCCAGGTGGTTGGGCTATGTTTGGCTTCATCTGCATGGCGCTCACTACTACAGGGATAACATCGATCCACGTCTCGTCAGCCAGGCTACCTTGAAAACACCCTGTTTCCAGAGAACTCTACATGGAAGAGAGAAGAAAGATTGTGGTCTTGGTCAATATAGTGGGCCTGACCCTTCTGCAACGTCCTATTCAGTATGTTTTGCCTGACCCTGCCGCAACGCCCTACTTAGTATGTTGTGCCTGATCCTGACGCACCGTCCTACTCAGTATGTTTTGCCTGACCCTGCCGCAACGTCCTACTCTATGTTTTGCCTGACCCTGCCGCAACGTCCTACTCAGTATGTTTTGCCTGACCCTGCCGCAACGTCCTACTCTGTATGTTGTGCCTGACCCTGCCGCAACATCCTACTCTGTATGTTTTGCCTGACCCTGCCGCAACAACCTACTATGTATGTTGTGCCTGACTGGACTAAAGTCTCAGTTCCCCTTAATTTTATAATAGAATACCATTTAAATCTCTTCCCAAGGTAACGGAGTACTCGGCTCCACCTGGGGAGTCTGTCGGGATTTCAGTCAACACGCTATGCATGATCACAGCTGCCGCAGCAATTGGACATGGTAGTGGTTGATCGACGCAGCCTGCCTTTGGCGCCTACCCGAACATTATTATTATTACTAAAATCTAATTTGTAGCCAAATCGTATATGAGTGAGACAAATAATTATCTCCCAGCTTTAATGAATATATAGTTGCTGTTTCAAGATTTAGAATGTAAAGGGTTAAAATATAGATGCATAAAAATAGTTGACTTAACTAATCCTCTTCTAAAATGGAATGTACGTTTTTTTTTACTTCGTTAAATGGGGCTTATAGTGTCTACAGGTGTTGGTTTGGTAGCTGGTAGCTCACATATTTTGACTTGGCAGGGAGGATACAATGTTAGTGTTCTTTGCTTTTCTCTTTGGTCAAGAAGTATGAGGCAATAGTCTCTCAGAGACATACGGTTGAGATAAACAGAAGTATGAGGCAATAACTCAGAGATAAAAGGCCAAGATAAACAGAAGTATGAGACAATAGTCTCTTAGAGACATACGGCCACGATAAACAAAAGTATGAGGCAATAGTCTCTCAGAGACGTACTGCCGAGAGAAACAAGTATGAGGCAAAAGTCTCTCAGAGACGTACGGCCGAGATAAACAAGTATGAGGCAATAGTCTCTCAGAGACGTACGGCCGAGAGAAACAGAAGTATGAGGCAATAGTCTCTTAGAGACATACGGCCGAGAGAAACAGAAAAATGAGGCAATAATCTTTCAGAGACGTATGACCGAGAGAAACAGAAGTATGAGGCAATAGTATCTCAGAGATGTAAAGCTGAGATAAACAGAAGAATGAGGCAATAGTCTCTCTGAGATGTAAGTCCGAGATAAATAGAAGTATGAGGCAATAGTCTCTCTGAGATGTAAGTCCGAGATAAATAGAAGTATGAGGCAATAGTCTCTCAGAGATGAACAATCAAGGCAAGAACTGATGGAGAAACAAAAGTAAATCAGTGTTTACTAACAAGGTAAGAAATGGTTAAGACAAGCGGTAAGCAATGGTGAAGACATAAGGTAGGACATGGTGAAGAAACAAGGTAAGAAATTGTGAAGAAACAAAAAATAAATTTATGTTTACTGACAAGGTAAGAAATGGTGAAGAAACAAGGTAAGAAATGAAGACAAAAAGTAAGGGATGGTGAAGAAACAAAAATAAATTTGTGTTTACTGACAAGGTAAGAAATGGTGAAAAAACAAAAATAAATTTGTGTTTACTGACAAAGTAAGAAATTGTGATAAAACTAAGGTAAGAAATGAAGACACAAGGTAAGAAATGGTGAAGAAACACAAATAAATTTGTGTTTACCAAGATACAAAATGGCGAAGAAACAAAAATAGATAACTGTTTACCAACAAGGTAAGAAATGGTGAAGAAACAAAAATAAATCAGTGCTTACCAACAACGTAAGAAGCAATGGTTTTTATCTGGATTCAGTTTGCGGCTGTTAAGTTGTGTTGTCTGGTGAACTTCTCATTGTGCCAGAACATCAGATAAAACAAAACCTACTTTACAATCAACAAAACAAACGAAAACTTATATTATTTTTTGTTTTGCTTCTGATTGTACTACTGCCACGATTTGCTGTCTGGTGACCTTCTCCGTGACCTGCTGTCTGGTGACCTTTTCCATGACCTGCTGTCTGATGACCTTCTCCGTGGCCTGCTGCCTGGTGACCTTCTCCAATACCTGCTGTCTGATTACCTTCTCCGTGGCCTGCTGTCTGGTGACCTTCTCCGTGACCTGCTGTCTGATGACCTTCTCCGTGGCCTGCTGTCTGGTGACCTTCTCCGTGGCCTGCTGTCTGGTGACCTTCTCCATGACCTGCTGTCTGATTACCTTCTCCGTGGCCTGCTGTCTGGTGACCTTCTCCGTGACCTGCTGTCTGATGACCTTCTCCGTGGCCTGCTGTCTGGTGACCTTCTCCATGGCCTGCTGTCTGATGACCTTCTCCGTGACCTGCTGTCTGATGACCTTCTCCATGGCCTTCTTCTCATCATCTTGTCCTTACTTCGTCTCATTACTCCTCCCTAATATTCATTGTTGTTGCTGTGGTTTGTTTGGTGTTTACATTTGTGTGATTATTTGTCTCTGATAAAGGATGTTTGGGCGTAAAGTAGGTTTCGGTTTGTCTCTGTTTCTCCTCGGTATCTCAGCTGAACTTGTTTATTTTATGAACTAGACCTTCAGAACCGCCGGTCTTGATTTATTTTCACCACACAGAACCTTGTATTATTTATCTTTGGTATTCTTCATACTTTCACTTTACTCCTCTGAAGAAAGATACCCTAATTTTGATTAGAAAACATACTTTCACTTTACTCCTCTGAAGAAAGATACCCTAATTCTGATTAGAAAACATACTTTCACTTTACTCCTCTGAAGAAACAAACCCTAATTTTGATTCGCTGGGTTTATTATTTTTTTTTTTGCGCGTTCGCTTTATTTCTCCATTCCCCAAGGCGGTGTACGTTGCATTGTGGTTTTTATTTTGCGCCAGTCGGCCCAGTACATCCGACTTCAGCATGTATTTTCTAAGGGTTTTCTTCCCCGGGGTAACAGCCGGTTCTGTAATAGGGATTGAACCCAGCACTTTCGGTTGTGAGCCGTGTCACTTAACCACTAGCCCACGCCGTCCTCATTTCGCCAGGTCTTAATGAACAGTGATTAGCTACCAGTACCAGATAACAGACTCCGTTAACAGTCGTACCTCCAGGCCACGTCGGCCATTTGCTCAGGCCATTGTCCAGCATTGGCCATCTCTATTAATCAAGTGTCTTGCAAAAACAGAATCAGTGACTTGTGATCAAATATCAACCAAGACGCCGAACTTTAGTTTGTCCAGCGTCTTCAGTTTCCGGAAGTCTTTAGACGCCCATTTCCACGTTTGACATAGCTTTCGTTTTTCTGGAGTTTCTTCTGAGATAATGCCTTCAATGAAACCCAAATCCGATAAACGGACACAAATTGGAGACAGTAGCGCAGTGTAAATATATGGGATCTATAATTGGAGAGGAGGGGACAGCAAACAAGAGCAGTTCTCACATCGCTAGAGACAATTATAAAAGAGAAGACGATATCTTTAAACAATCGATGTCAAATTACCTCTACGCGTGGTTCACGTGGTAGTGACCGTCACACAGATGAAGCCAGGCATAGCACAACCGCCTGGAGGTTCACCGTCCACCTTCATCAGCACGCTCAGGATGTGAGGAAAATACTAAAGCCGACCACTGACGGCCCTTTTCAAGGCACACAAAAGAGTTTTTGTTTGTTTGCGAATTGTCACAATTATTAAGTTACTTTGTTGTGCCCCCTGAAGGAGGTTAAGAGGCTAGGTGTAGTAACTTACCTCACATCCCGAGCGTGCTGATGAAGGTGGACCGGGGTCCTCTAGGCGGTTGTGTTATGCTTGGCTTCATCTGCGTGTCACTCACTACTACGGGGATCACGTCGATCCCTCACCTCGTTAGCCAGGCTGCCTTGAAAACAGCTTGTTTCCAAGGAGAGCTACTAGGAAGCCGAGGTGAGGGTCTTGACCAGTATTGTTTTGCCTGACCCTGACTAACATCTCTGACCAGTATACTCTGCCTGACCCTGACTAACATGTCTGACCAGTATACTCTGCCTGACCCTGACTAACATGTCTGACCAGTATACTCTGCCTGACCCTGCCTAACATGTCTGATCAGTATACTCTGCCTGACCCTGACTAACATGTCTGACCAGTATACTCTACCTGACCCTGACTAACATGTCTGACCAGTATACTCTGCCTGACCCTGACTAACATGTCTGATCAGTATACTCTGCCTGACCCTGACTAACATGTCTGACCAGTATACTCTACCTGACCCTGACTAACATGTCTGACCAGTATACTCTGCCTGACCCTGACTAACATGTCTGATCAGTATACCTTGCATGCCCAGATGTTAATTCCCCCCCCCCTTTCCCCTCCCCACAAAAGAGTAAACATACTCATTGTGGGCATAACAAATACACAAAACACCTCTACGTGTGTCAAAGTCAAACTGTATTAAGCATTAGTTAGACCTAGATTGAAGTACTGTGTACAGGTGTGGAGTCCTTATCGAAGAGTCGATATAAACATGCTGGAAAGGACATAAAGAAGGGCGACAAAGCTGACAGTGGGATTCCAGAATGACAGTTATGAGGAAAGACTTAGAAAAATATAAGATAATAAACAGAAAGGAGAAATTAGACTATAACAATTTTTTAATTTTTTTCTTCAAAATACAGTCGCATACAAGAACAAGAGGGCGCAGCTACAAATTAATTTAATAAAGGTCCAGCTTAGATATTAGGAATTATTTTTTTAGTCAGAGAGTAGTGAATGCTTGGAATGCATTGCCACATGTAGTATTGAAGGCTGGGTCAATTATTGCATTCAAGAATAGATTGGATGCGCATATGTTTATTTTTTATAGATCAAGTGAATGGCTTGGCTTGGCTTCGTTCGTTCTCAATTTCCCGCTACCTAACCCTGAAAGGGCTTAAGTAGCAGAATGTAGTCCAGAGAACGGAATGCGTTGTGTCGTAATTTACAGCTTGACTGCGATATTTGCACCTTTCGGTCCAACACATCCGACTTCGGCAAGCTTTTTTTGAGTATCGGGTTAGCCCTCTTCGATCCCTTCTCCTTAGCCAGTCTACCCTGCTGCAGCCTGTTATCCACGATCACCACGTGGAAATGTAAAATGGTCTTGGCAGCTCTGATTCGCTGGCCCTGACGCTAGCAGTCAGCTATGGGTCGCTAACCACTCAGCATCTTGATCCCGATTGAGTGAATGATAAAGAATGTTTCTTCGGCAGGGATGTCTACTACCGTCATCACTCTTCCTGCAAGCCATTGACTGGATTATGAAGCCGACATTATCGTCAAGCAACAACGGCATTAAATGGACATTAACGAGACAACTTAACGATTTAGACTTTGCCGATGATTTGGATCTTCTGTCCCATACCCACATCCAGATACAAAATAAGGTATGCATTCTCGAAGAGAGGTCACTAAAAACAGACAGAGACAAAGCACAGATTTTAAAAATAAATGCAATTAACAATAATCTAATTGGGTTGGGAAACACCAATCTTCAAAATGTGGAGTCTTTCACATACCTTGGCAGAAATAAAGACATTTTAGGAGATTCAGAAAAGATGTTCAGTTAAGAACACAGAAGGCGAGAAAAGCTTTAATTGCATTGTTGAATTTATGGAACCACTACCAAAATAAAAATCTTAAACTCCAACGTAAAATCCATGATATTATATGGTTGTAAAACATGGAAAACATAACAGGTACTTAAGAAAACGTTACAGCCTTTCGTAAATGGTTAAAATACAAGGATGGAAATGATGGGTTGATAAAATCACCAACGTCGAACTGATGGAAAAAACAGGTTAAAACCAGTAGAGCATGAAATACGGAGGAGGTGGTGCGATGGAAACGCTACACTTTACGGGAACCAGCTAATAATGTTACCAGACAAGCTCTGTTCTGTAATCCACAGGGCAATAGTAATAGAGGAAGATCAAGCCGCTCGTGGAAAAGGGAACTGGAGGCAAATATAAAGGCAGCAAACAGGACGTGGACATAATTGGCTCAGATGGCTTATGGTAGGAAGACTTGGCTCAGATGGCTCATGGTAGGAAGACTTGGTGAGTATTTACTGAGGACCTATGCTCCACAGGTAGCTGAAAGGTCTTTGATTGATTGAATGTAAAAGAAACTGGTTTAAAAGCGACTCTCACTGCAGAGTCTTCTAAACCAGTATAAAGACGTTAAGTTTGCGTTAAGAGTAATACATGGACATTAATTCCTTTTGAATTTGAACGAAAAATTGGGATGGAGATGAAATGTTTCAGACATTTTCTTGGAATAATATTCGAGGGCCATTTCTGAGATCTAAACTGTATGTAAGTAGCATGTCCTACGTCGCTTGTTTCAACTATCAACCTATCTTGGCTGTTATACGTTTTTTGGCAGATGTGTTGTGACCTTTACTATCCGTTCTCGGAGGTGCGATCGTGGTCTTGAGGTAAAGTGTCTGGCTCGGATGTCGGAGGTGGCGGGTTAGAAGCACGGTTACGGCCATGATTTTTTTTCACGTAGATCTTCTGGTAAATATGCCCCTGACCTCTGGGTAGTGAGGTCGGGCTTTCGTGTTCAGGGTCGAGCACGTTAAAAATCCATTGGCAGTTAGAAATCGGAAAAAGTTGGCTAAACGGCCTCGGCCTGGAAAAATAATGATAAAATTCTAGCTAAAAATCTACCCAGGTGGTTTGTTGAGACCAGCTATAGATGTCCTCCTGTTTGTGGGTCTACTTAGCTCCAGTGTTTAAGTCTATTAAATGTAGCATAGTCCAGGTTTCCACTGGGGTTATTCTATCTAGAATGTTACCACACTCATTCACATCATTCACGACCACACACAGCGAATAACACAGCACGCAGAAGGTTGCATATTTATTATATCATACTCATACAACGACTATTTAAAGTGAGTGCAATGAAATTACAAACCACACAAGAAATACAATCTTAACTATCTGAGCACCTTTTGTGATGCTAACCGGCCGGCGGAGCGGGTCTGCGCAAGCAACTCCAATAAAAGAACATCAATATTCAAGCTGATCAGAGAAACTTTCAATGTGTTTCTGTAGTGTTTCTTCGTCCCCTCCCCTCCTCCTCCCAAAATGAGCGTCTTTCTGTTCTGGGCTCACTATATGGTGCTCAGGGATTCACTCATCAGCTCATCGGCTTAGGGATACTCTCATCCGCTTAGGGATACACTTACTCGCTCATCGGCTTCGGGATACACTCACCCGCTCATCGGCTTAAGGATACACTCATCCACTCATCGGCTAAAGGATACACTCATCCGCTCATCGGCTTAGGAATACACTCATCCGCTCATCGGCTTAGGGATACACTCATCCGCTTAGGGATATACTCATCCCCTCATCGGCTTAGGGATACACTCACCTGCTCATCGGCTTAAGGATACACTCATCCACTCATCGGCTTAGGGATACACTCATCCGCTTAGGGATATACTCATCCACTCATCGGCTTAGGGATACACTCACCCGCTCATCGGCCAAGCCAGGCCAAGATCGTCCAGGGATTGTCGTACCTGGCCAATGATAGAAGTGATCAGTGTAATACCGTCTGCAACTTGTACAAAATCGGAACCAAGAGTAATAAATGCTGTAACAGAAAAGAGTATCTAGCGTGTACAAGACACATACAACACTTACGCCAAACAAGTACAAGTTAACGCATTTTCATTGTGAGATGAATGCATATTTATTTCACCTAAAAGCATTACTAGGGTTTTATTTCAATGTTTAACGTTGGTTGACATTAGACACACCAGTTTCATCTGTGGCATGAAATAACATTTAAAGAGAACTCAAGCAAACAATTCATTCGACACACCAGTTTCATCTGTGGCATGAAATAACATTTAAAGAGAACTCAAGCAAACAATTCATTCGACACACCAGTTTCATCTGTGGCATGAAATAACATTTAAAGAGAACTCAAGCAAACAATTCATTCGACACACCAGTTTCATCTGTGGCATGAAATAACATTTAAAGAGAACTCAAGCAAACAATTCATTCGACACACCAGTTTCATCTGTGGCATGAAATAACATTTAAAGAGAACTCAAGCAAACAATTCATTCGACACACCAGTTTCATCTGTGGCATGAAATAACATTTAAAGAGAACTCAAGCAAACAATTCATTCGACACAGCAAACATGCAAAACGTGATTACACCAATTGCTCTTTGTCAAGTTTCATACCAAAGTTGACTTCCTTCCATAAACAATTCTTCTTCTTCTTCTTCTTCTTCTTCTTCTTCTTGTTCTTCTTCTTCTTCTTCTTCTTCTTCTTGTTATTGTTGTTTTTATTGTTGTTGTTCTTGTTGTTGTTGTTGTTCTTCTTCTTCTTCTTCTTTTTCTTTTTTTCGGCATTCGTTTTGTGCGACGTTGTGTCATAGCTTACATCCAGGCTGGGATATCGAGCTTTTCGACCTTTATAACTTCCGTAAGGATACACCATCCTTACCGCCCACTAACATCTAGATTAACGATATGTCGCCGTCGCCCACCGAGTCTTCTGTGAACTTTGGATGTTTTTAATACATCATCATCATGTGGCATGTTCTTGCAGAACGTGGCTTCGATCCCCGCCCGTCTAAAAGAAACTCGGTATCTTGCCAAATCTGAAGCCTGTTCCAGAGTCATGCTCAAGCATTCCTTGACATCCTGGTGTCGTCCCCATCTTGGTCTACCTCTCTTGCCTAACACAACAACTCCCATTTCCGTTCTCTCGAGACCGTTGGGTATTTTGATGGGGCCAAAGTATTTCGATGTTTGTTCATGTTGGAATTTAGAACTAGCTCTTCTTTATGCCCAACTCTTGTCGAATGTCTGCATTCATCTTCTTTTTTTGTTTATTTTGGTCCAGGGTAATCCGAGAACCTTTCAATAACATTTCGACTAGAAGGACCTAATTCTCTTCCTTAAAGATTGGGTAACTGTCCATGTTTCAGATCTATGCTGCCACTGAAAAAAGATACGTTCTCCAGATTGTTCACTTTTTGGGGTTTGCTGCTATTCTGTCATAGTTTCTTTGTGTTTGTGTAGCATCTGTACTGTCATAATAATAATAATAATAATAATAATAATAATAATAATAATAATAAAAACATATTTTAATACAGCATGTAATTATTCTGCTACTGTCCACATGAAAGCTAAATTCGCCCACTAGTGAGCAGTAGACTCCAGGTTGAAGATCACTGGTCTAACAGGCAGCCATTGAACGATATTAGTATATCATCATTTCCATTTATTCGTCTGGTTCCACCTGGAACATTGAAGAATCTCTCCATCGGTTCCTTTTCTGTGCCAATTCTTGAATTCCGCCTACCAGTTCTCGGTTGAACTGACTTCCTCATCGACTATTTGCCTCCATGTGTTCCTTCGAATTCCTACTCGTCACTTTCATGTGGAGTCCAACCCAAGGCATGTTTGATTATGCTTTCCGGTGTATTTGTTAGAGTGTATCATATTTAACTGAACTTACTTATCGTCTTTATACTAGTTTAGAAGACTCTGTAGAGTCTGTATACAATTTGTTTCTTTTACGTTCACTTGATCTTAAATAACTGTGCGCATACAATCTATTCTTGAATGCATTAATTGACCCTGCAGTCACTTTTTTCTATGGCATTGCATTCCAAGCATTCCCCACTCTCTGAATAATACAACATATTTCCTGGTATCTAACCTGGACCTTTCTTTAATCAATTTGTGGCTGTGCCATCTTGTCCTTGTAGGCGGCTGTATTTAGAATAAAAATAACTTGTTATAGTCTAATTGATTATCTCTAGATATCGGTATTTATAATCTAAATGATATATTATTTTCATCCTGTGGGGACCTGGGGCCAGAGTATCAAGTCCTTACTGAATTAGAGAAAGCATATCTTTCCTGATTAAACGTTAAGTACTTATTTAAATCTAGGTAGACTGGGCCATTGCCGAGTTTTTAATTTTGTGAACAAAGGGAACGGGGCAAATGTAGATACCACAGCTGAGAACCACTGATACAAAACCATTTATATTGAAATAACCAATGGAAGCTCTTGGATACAGGCTTCCAGTAAGTTGGACAGCTTTAGTGGGGACCTTACGCTTCATCTGGAGCGAAAAGGTGAAAGAAAAGGGTAGCTGGAGGAGCATGTTCGGATAGGAGTCATGGCCCACCGTTAGCGGGGAAGTAGGCAGATATGCCGCATTTGTGATAAGGGCCGTCGCGCAAACCATCCATTAACACGGTGAGTCCAAGGCTGCATGAAGTGAGGATGATGTCTTTCTGATTTGACCTACCGGATGGTGTCTGGACGGCCGCGGAGAGGGTCGCTCTTCATCAATGATATCCATCATTTGCTTAGAGAGTGTATGGGCGAGAACGTCCTCGGAAAGACAAGCGAAATGTCGAAATAGGGATAAAAGGCGACGGTTTAGCATGGCGAATGTGCATTCGAGGCCTGTCCGCCGGATGTCTTCGTCGTTTGTAACCCGGCCATACCAGGGAACCAAAAGATTGCGCCTCTAGCATCTGAAACGCTTCGTTGCTCTCCTTATCAGAATCGGCGTCAGGTAATACACACTATATAGCCAAGAGGTACCCGTGTTCATTTATTTTAGTTCGTTCTGTAATTAATTTGTCTCTCATTGTTCGGGGCATGTAAACCTGGTCGCTCTGCAGTAGTGCTAAGCCCTCGTGGAAGGACAGATAACACTGCTGGAACACATACCAGTTTGAGCGATGAGGTACCTTTTGTGTGCAGACATTGGTGTGCGTGAATGGAGTGGTGCAGGCTATGTTGGTGATGCTGTTGGTAAGGGTGCAGCTGTGACACTGGTGATGCAGGGGTGGCTACGGCGATCAGGCACGTTGATGGAGGTGTTGCAAAACACCTGGGGATGTTAGGGCCAGCACAGAATGATAAATGAAAATTGAAGTTTCTGCTCAAGCGATGAGTTGCTATGACGTCATCTATGCTGTTGGAGGCATTATCATCATCACTACTGTAACTAATGTTGCTGTTGTCACGGCTGCTGTTGTTGTCACGGCTGCTGTTGTTGTCACGGCTGCTGTTGTTGTCACGTGTGTTGGTGTTGTTGTCACGGCTGCTGTTGTTGTCACGGCTGCTGTTGTTGTCACGGCTGCTGTTGTTGTCACGGCTGCTGTTGTTGTCACGGCTGCTGTTGTTGTCACGTGTGTTGGTGTTGTTGTCACGGCTGCTGTTTTTGTCACGTGTGTTGGTGTTGTTGTCACGGCTGCTGTTGTTGTCACGTGTGTTGGTGTTGTTGTCACGGCTGCTGTTTTTGTCACGTGTGTTGGTGTTGTTGTCACGGCTGACGTTTTTGTCATGTGTGTTGGTGTTGCTGTCATAACTGTTGTTGTTGTAAGGATGTTGTTGTCACGTGTAGTGGTTGTGCCACATCTGGGGTTGCTGTCAGAATGTTGTTGTCACGTGTGGTGCTGGTGTCACGCCTCTGGTTTCTATCAGAATGTTGTTGTTGTGACCTGGAGTTGTTGCCACGACAGTTGCTGTAATCTCGGATGTTACCGTTGACAACGTGACTCAGCGAGAGGATACCCTCCTTGTGGTCTTATCGTTGCTGTCTCCCTCTCTCTCATGACTTCCTCCCAATGTCAGACCGGCGATACAGCGGAATGATGGTAATAATATTGATGAGGGCGGTAGTGATGATGCATGTTGTTCAGACGGCTGGGATACTCGTGTCTCTCGATAGCCCGAGGAGAATATAACAGATGGTGAGGGAACGTCATTCCCTCGCTTTTAACCATGACCACTGGCAAGCTGTCACATGTATCGTCAACCATCTTGGAATGTCGGTTGATAAATTCTGTTCCATAGGCAAGATGATGTGATTCCATAATAGCAGAGTGTTGTGTTTCACCATAGCCATAGATTGGTTCCGCTGCAGGTTTCAGGCTCTCATCGCCAAAACTCCGACACAGAGCGTCTCTGAAAGAAAAATACAAAATATAAATTAAGGTGTTTTTTTTGTTTTGCGTTTTGCGTTCGCCTTATTTATCTATTCTCCAAGGCGTGTGTGCGTTACACTGGGGTTTTTATTTTGCGCCTGTCGGCCCAATGCATCCGACTTCAGCATGCATTTTATGTAAGGGTTTGCTTCCTCCTGCATTTTCTAAGGGTTAGTGTTTGAATGACATATAAAGAAAAATATATATAAATAGTTGCATCGGTTACATTCTATGTAGAGGATACATAACCTCAGTAAACTAGGACAGAATACTAGCAAAACAACAAAAGTGAACATATTGAAAGCCCGTGTTTTTTTCCGTGACAACATGCGACTGCGGAACATGGACAGTTACCGAAAACTCAAAGAAGATAATCCAGTCCTTTGAAATGTTATAGAAACATCTTCAGAATACTATGGACCGAAAAGAAGAAGAATGCATACGAAGAATTCAATAAGAGTTTGTCATAGAGGAGAACTGGTTCATAAATCTCATCATGAACCAAAAATGTAAATACTTTGGCCACATCACAAGGCATATCGATCTTGAGAGAACTGTAATCGAAGGTATGGTGCTGGGAAAGAGAGAGCCATACCACGAAGGCGATGGCACCAAGATATCAAGGAATGCTTGGACAAAACTCTGGAGCAGGCTTGAGATTTGGCAAGAGATCGAGTCTCTCTCAGGCGGGCTGTGATGGGAGCGGCGATCTGCAAAGGACAAGATGAGTATACTATGTGCAACCAATAAGATATAAACACATTATTCGTCTTCTTCTTTACCCACCTTAGGGAAAAACGAGTTATTAACATTTTTAATCTGGTATCAAATATTGGAACTGCTTCTAAAGACTTTAAAACACCGAACGCTTTTTGTCAGTTTCGATCTTGGTGTACACAATGGTGCACTCAAACAAGGAAGACCTGGAGAAAACAGCATTTTCAAGAGCTAATAGAAACCATGCCCGGCACTGTACAACACATGACCGTCAGACAATAACAAAAGGAAGTGTTATAGCTGTAAAACATAACGAGAAACATTCCCCAAGCAACAGTTGGACCCATGAATATACACACGGATCAGCAGCAAATAATACAGAGAACGGAGGTGGAAGAATACTTTCGAGCCTAAAAAAGAATGACACAAAGAAAGTTACCAGCGGTAACAGGTAAATTGTCAAATAACTTCAGAATAGCCAGAGGCCTCATAGTTTGCAGCAGGTTCCAATAAAAACAGATGAAAACATAGGGAGACAAGTGGTACTCTTCACATACTCCCTGTCAACGGTTGCAGCACAGGAATTAGATGCCACGCCAAGTCTTAGCATCGATAATTATGAACTGGTACTTGTGCATCAATTCACATACCTGGGATACCCTAACTAATGACAAACTCTCTCTAGACCCAGAAATCGACAGTCACATTGGCAAAGCTGCTGCCACATTTGCTCGCCTCACAAAGCGTGTTTGGAAAAACCTGAAGCTGACAATTAAACTCAAGGCCATGGTATACAATGCATGTGTTCTTGGAATTACATTGGAGGACAGAGTAACAAATGCAGAGGTGCACTCGCGTACTGTTCTTCCAAGCATGCACACTCTACTTAGGCAGCGAGGACTACGATGGTTTGGTCATGTTCGTCTCATGGAAGATGGCCGCATTTCCAAAGATATCCTCTATGGACAGTTGGAAAATGGCACGAGAACAGTCGGCCGACACAGTTGAGGTTCAAAGATGTGTGCAAGCGTGATATGAAGGTCCTGGACATGAGTCTGACATGCTGGGAAGACGAAGCTGCAGACCGATCCAGGTGGAGATGTACCCTGAATGGCCAGCTCACTCTTGGTGAAGCGAAGCTATTGCACCACAGAGAAGTGAACAGACAACGACGCAAGGACAACGACAACACAATTTAAGTATTCATTTTGTTGTTTTTAATTTGTGTCCACTCCAAGTCACATCATCAAGTCAATCATGACTGAAAGTGGCTACTAACTGGCCTAGGACTTCCGCATTGTATGGCTTCTCCAGCGTCACCTTCCTCCCAAATGTTCTGTTCCACCTGGCTTTGATCTATTCTCTCTTACTACCTTTTACATCGTTACCTGTACATCCTGTCTTGTTATGATGCTCCCTAGGTATATGAACCTTTCTACCTCCTCCAATTGCGCTTTTCTCGATTTCACGAGGGCCGCGTTTTTGGTAGCATTTAATTTTACATTTTATGTTTATTTTGCATGGATCATTTGACCTACTATCTGGGAGATAATGTCTATTGCTGCTGTCTTCTTTCGCATTAGCAGTTGCCTGTGAGTTAGTAGGGATATGTCGTCTGCAAAAGTCTTCCAGCTGTTTATATTAGGTCACACAAGTATAATACAGCTCAGTATAATGCAAGAGAGAATAAGATGTATACGGAATTACAATACTGAATGCATACCGAAGGACCTGAAAACATCTACGTTTATAACACTTCCGAAAAAAACCTCATGCAACAGAATGTTCAGACTTTAGAACAATAAGTCTAATGAACCACACAATTAAAATTCTACTCAAAATCATACAAGAGAGAATAAGAGATACAATAGGGAGAGAAGTTTCAGAAGAATAATATGGGTTTCGAATGTTTGATGGAACAAGGGAAGCAATTTTCTGTTTGCGAACTCTGACAGAGAGAAATATTTATAAATACATAATTACATTTATATTTGATTCATAAACTACCAGAAGGCTTTTGACAGAGTCTAACATGGGAAATTATTTAAATGTCTCCAAGAAATAGGTCTAGATGGTAAAGACATAAGACTGCTTCGTAATCTGTACAGGGAACAAACTGCTACAGTAAAATCTGGAAAGTTATGCTCGCCTGGTATAGATGTAAAAAGAGGAGTGAGACAGGGATGTGTATTATCCCCTTGTCTTTTTAATATCTGCACAGAACAAATATTCAAACAGATAGCGCGGATGCCAGAACTTGTCATTGGAGGAGTGGCAATGATCAATCTAAGATATGCGGAGGATACAGTTTTGATGACAAAAAGTGAGCAAAAATTACAGGAGCTTGTGACAAAAATACATACAATAAGTCAAGGGTTTGGATTAGACAAACATAAAGAAAATAAAGACTATGATAATTGGGAAAAGTGACAAGAGACCATGTATGTAGATAAAAATAAAAGATCAACTACTGGAACATGTAGAGAGCTTCTCCTATCTAGGTCATATAATAACTGAAGATGGCCGCTGTGAAAAAGAAATCAGAAAGAGAATAGATGGTCAAGATGGTATTCAGCAACATGCGACACATACTGACAGCAACATGCGACACATACTGACAGCAACATGCGACACATACTGACAGCAACATGCGACACATACTGACAGCAACATGCGACACATACTGTCAGCAACATGCGACACATACTGACAGCAACATGCGACACATACAGACAGCAACATGCGACACATACTGACAGCAACATGCGACACATACTGACAGCAACATGCGACACATACTGACAGCAACATGCGACACATACTGACAGCAACATGCGACACATACTGACAGCAACATGCGACACATACTGACAGCAACATGCGACACATACTGACAGCAACATGCGACACATACTGACAGCAACATGCGACACATACTGACAGCAACATGCGACACATACTGACAGCAACATGCGACACATACTGACAGCAACATGCGACACATACTGACAGCAACATGCGACACATACTGACAGCAACATGCGACACATACTGTCAGCAACATGCGACACATACTGACAGCAACATGCGACACATACTGACAGCAACATGCGACACATACAGACAGCAACATGCGACACATACTGTCAGCAACATGCGACACATACTGACAGCAACATGCGACACATACTGACAGCAACATGCGACACATACTGACAGCAACATGCGACACATACTGACAGCAACATGCGACACATACTGACAGCAACATGCGACACATACTGACAGCAACATGCGACACATACTGACAGCAACATGCGACACATACTGACAGCAACATGCGACACATACTGACAGCAACATGCGACACATACTGACAGCAACATGCGACACATACTGACAGCAACATGCGACACATACTGACAGCAACATGCGACACATACTGACAGCAACATGCGACACATACTGACAGCAACATGCGACACATACTGACAGCAACATGCGACACATACTGACAGCAACATGCGACACATACTGACAGCAACATGCGACACATACTGACAGCAACATGCGACACATACTGACAGCAACATGCGACACATACTGACAGCAACATGCGACACATACTGACAGCAACATGCGACACATACTGACAGCAACATGCGACACATACTGACAGCAACATGCGACACATACTGACAGCAACATGCGACACATACTGTCAGCAACATGCGACACATACTGACAGCAACATGCGACACATACTGACAGCAACATGCGACACATACTGTCAGCAACATGCGACACATACTGTCAGCAACATGCGACACATACTGACAGCAACATGCGACACATACTGTCAGCAACATGCGACACATACTGTCAGCAACATGCGACACATACTGACAGCAACATGCGACACATACTGACAGCAACATGCGACACATACTGTCAGCAACATGCGACACATACTGTCAGCAACATGCGACACATACTGACAGCAACATGCGACACATACTGTCAGCAACATGCGACACATACTGACAGCAACATGCGACACATACTGTCAGCAACATGCGACACATACTGACAGCAACATGCGACACATACTGACAGCAACATGCGACACATACTGACAGCAACATGCGACACATACTGACAGCAACATGCGACACATACTGTCAGCAACATGCGACACATACTGACAGCAACATGCGACACATACTGACAGCAACATGCGACACATACTGACAGCAACATGCGACACATACTGACAGCAACATGCGACACATACTGTCAGCAACATGCGACACATACTGACAGCAACATGCGACACATACTGACAGCAACATGCGACACATACTGACAGCAACATGCGACACATACTGACAGCAACATGCGACACATACTGACAGCAACATGCGACACATACTGTCAGCAACATGCGACACATACTGACAGCAACATGCGACACATACTGTCAGCAACATGCGACACATACTGACAGCAACATGCGACACATACTGACAGCAACATGCGACACATACTGTCAGCAACATGCGACACATACTGACAGCAACATGCGACACATACTGACAGCAACATGCGACACATACTGTCAGCAACATGCGACACATACTGACAGCAACATGCGACACATACTGACAGCAACATGCGACACATACTGACAGCAACATGCGACACATACTGACAGCAACATGCGACACATACTGACAGCAACATGCGACACATACTGACAGCAACATGCGACACATACTGACAGCAACATGCGACACATACTGTCAGCAACATGCGACACATACTGACAGCAACATGCGACACATACTGTCAGCAACATGCGACACATACTGACAGCAACATGCGACACATACTGACAGCAACATGCGACACATACTGTCAGCAACATGCGACACATACTGACAGCAACATGCGACACATACTGTCAGCAACATGCGACACATACTGACAGCAACATGCGACACATACTGACAGCAACATGCGACACATACTGTCAGCAACATGCGACACATACTGACAGCAACATGCGACACATACTGACAGCAACATGCGACACATACTGACAGCAACATGCGACACATACTGACAGCAACATGCGACACATACTGACAGCAACATGCGACACATACTGACAGCAACATGCGACACATACTGTCAGCAACATGCGACACATACTGACAGCAACATGCGACACATACTGTCAGCAACATGCGACACATACTGACAGCAACATGCGACACATACTGACAGCAACATGCGACACATACTGACAGCAACATGCGACACATACTGACAGCAACATGCGACACATACTGTCAGCAACATGCGACACATACTGACAGCAACATGCGACACATACTGACAGCAACATGCGACACATACTGTCAGCAACATGCGACACATACTGACAGCAACATGCGACACATACTGACAGCAGCATGCGACACATACTGACAGCAACATGCGACACATACTGACAGCAACATGCGACACATACTGACAGCAACATGCGACACATACTGACAGCAACATGCGACACATACTGTCAGCAACATGCGACACATACTGACAGCAACATGCGACACATACTGTCAGCAACATGCGACACATACTGACAGCAACATGCGACACATACTGACAGCAACATGCGACACATACTGACAGCAACATGCGACACATACTGTCAGCAACATGCGACACATACTGACAGCAACATGCGACACATACTGTCAGCAACATGCGACACATACTGACAGCAACATGCGACACATACTGACAGCAACATGCGACACATACTGTCAGCAACATGCGACACATACTGTCAGCAACATGCGACACATACTGACAGCAACATGCGACACATACTGTCAGCAACATGCGACACATACTGTCAGCAACATGCGACACATACTGACAGCAACATGCGACACATACTGACAGCAACATGCGACACATACTGTCAGCAACATGCGACACATACTGACAGCAACATGCGACACATACTGTCAGCAACATGCGACACATACTGTCAGCAACATGCGACACATACTGTCAGCAACATGCGACACATACTGACAGCAACATGCGACACATACTGACAGCAACATGCGACACATACTGTCAGCAACATGCGACACATACTGTCAGCAACATGCGACACATACTGTCAGCAACATGCGACACATACTGACAGCAACATGCGACACATACTGACAGCAACATGCGACACATACTGTCAGCAACATGCGACACATACTGTCAGCAACATGCGACACATACTGACAGCAACATGCGACACATACTGTCAGCAACATGCGACACATACTGTCAGCAACATGCGACACATACTGTCAGCAACATGCGACACATACTGTCAGCAACATGCGACACATACTGTCAGCAACATGCGACACATACTGACAGCAACATGCGACACATACTGACAGCAACATGCGACACATACTGTCAGCAACATGCGACACATACTGACAGCAACATGCGACACATACTGACAGCAACATGCGACACATACTGTCAGCAACATGCGACACATACTGACAGCAACATGCGACACATACTGACAGCAACATGCGACACATACTGACAGCAACATGCGACACATACTGTCAGCAACATGCGACACATACTGTCAGCAACATGCGACACATACTGTCAGCAACATGCGACACATACTGTCAGCAACATGCGACACATACTGACAGCAACATGCGACACATACTGTCAGCAACATGCGACACATACTGACAGCAACATGCGACACATACTGTCAGCAACATGCGACACATACTGTCAGCAACATGCGACACATACTGTCAGCAACATGCGACACATACTGTCAGCAACATGCGACACATACTGACAGCAACATGCGACACATACTGTCAGCAACATGCGACACATACTGTCAGCAACATGCGACACATACTGTCAGCAACATGCGACACATACTGTCAGCAACATGCGACACATACTGTCAGCAACATGCGACACATACTGACAGCAACATGCGACACATACTGTCAGCAACATGCGACACATACTGACAGCAACATGCGACACATACTGTCAGCAACATGCGACACATACTGTCAGCAACATGCGACACATACTGTCAGTAACATGCGACACATACTGTCAGCAACATGCGACACATACTGTCAGCAACATGCGACACATACTGACAGCAACATGCGACACATACTGTCAGTAACATGCGACACATACTGTCAGCAACATGCGACACATACTGTCAGCAACATGCGACACATACTGTCAGCAACATGCGACACATACTGTCAGCAACATGCGACACATACTGACATTAAAACAGATAAATCACAATTTAAAAATGAGTATTGCCAGGTGTTATGTATACTCGTCACTACTTTATGGCTCAGTAACATGGACAATGAATAACAAGTTAGAAAAGAATATTGAAACCATATAAATGTGGATATAGAAGATTGGGTCGCATTTCTTGAAAAGAAAAGAAAATAAATGTGGATATAGAAGATTGGGTCGCATTTCTTGAAAAGAAAAGAAAATAAATGTGGATATAGAAGATTGGGTCGCATTTCTTGAAAAGAAAAGAAAATAAATGTGGATATAGAAGATTGGGTCGCATTTCTTGAAAAGAAAAGAAAATAAATGTGGATATAGAAGATTGGGTCGCATTTCTTGAAAATAAAATAAAATAAATGTGGATATAGAAGATTGGGTCGCATTTCTTGGAAAGAAAATAAAATAAATGTGGATATAGAAGATTGGGTCGCATTTCTTGGAAATAAAATAAAATAAATGTGGATATAGAAGATTGGGTCGCATTTCTTGGAAAGAAAAGAAAATAAATGTGGAGGTATTGAAAAAGTTGGGGGTGAAAAGGGAATTAATGACCAAAAGCAGGTTAAACAGTTACGTGATGTTTGTCATATAATAAGACATACCGCCTTGTTGAAGACCATACTGGAGGGTAGGTTGGAAGGCAGTTGTTCAAGAGACAGACAACGTTTTAAGTGGGTTGAAAACATCAGGAGATTGACTGGAAAAGAATGTCAGATTGTACCAGTATTGCAAGAGATATAGTACACTGGAGATCTATTGCAGCCGAGATGGCATTTGAACTGAACTGAGATTCCATTTTTCTCATATGTTTTAGTATTCTTCATAATCCAGTCAACTGTAAGCAGGAATATAATAGCTTGATACGTGTATGTTTAACCAAAGGACTCACATGTTCTGATAAATAACCCGGCAACAACTCTTCTGGGTGGTTGAAATGAGTAAACGATAAAACAGTTTCAACAAGGAGTTCATACAATAAGGCCAACTATTGGGGGGAAGGGCGTGGAGAGATATTTGATTTAACTAAAGCTATTCGGTTAATATGTAAGTGGGAAAGTCATTAAGTGCCAGGAATATTTTATTATAAAACGCACGGAAGAGTATGTGCAATGGAAAATCTTATTTCAGGATACAAACCGGCTCTTTGACAATACCCCATGTAGAGGTCATCACGATCGAGCAGTATGCGCATGCGCAATATAGTGCACAACATGGCCGCCCGTAGGCCGATTTGCACCGTGGAAGAACAATGAGGCGTCATTCGGCTGTTTGTTTGTTTTTTTATTTATGTTTTTTGGTGGGGGAAAGGGGGGGGGGGGAGGAATGAAAGGAGCAAGACGCAGAGGATGTGAAACATTCTGAAATCTATAACAGAATGAAGGTTCATTATAAAGACAGTTTTGTTTAGTAAGAGGAGAATGTATATATGGTTAGAAAGATTTCAAAACGGAAAACAAAACGTCCTTGATGTACCGCGAAGTGGGTGACCAGCACGAGTGGCAACTGAAACATTGAAACAGTAGATCGACCAGCTAGTCCGTGACTACAGGCGAGTCAATATTGATGAACTAGCCCTAGATTTCAACATCAGTCACGCACTGCGAACCTTATTGTTCATGATGACTTCGGTTATAGAAAAGTGCGTGACAGACAGGTCCCACTGCAACTGGCAACAAGGAAATAGAGGTGGTGCAAAATTAGTTAAAGGTCACACCCTCAATTTGTTTCTTGATGACATCCACAAGCTAGTGGACATGTGGACAAAGTGGGCTGGACATCCACAAGCTAGTGGACATGTTGACCAATAGTGTTGCGAGGCATATGGGAACTAGCTGGAAAAATAAGACAAAAAATATCCGGTTCGTACTCTTATAAAAAATATATTCATAAATATCCTGTTTCTAAATGACTGTCGCTCGTACAACCATTTGTCAAATAAACCAATTTATGGAAAATGATCACTCCAACGCACAAGAAAGAAGCCATATTTGTTCAAGGGGACACAAGAGAGATAACCCCGTCTTAGAAGTCGGAATGCGTCCAACAATTACGCCATGTAACTTCTTTACACACGCCAAGAGCAATTGAGTCACACACTCGACCCCTGCAGTTCTTTTTGGAATATCCTTGCATGTGGGAAATAATCAAGGCATTCCTGAGTGCAGCCAAGACTTTAAAAGTGATGCGCCCATTCCCAACTGTTTACGGTGCTTTTGTATTCTTTTTGATATTTTCTCGGCTATTATTCGTTCACTGTAAAACTTTCTAAGCTAAACGTTCTGAAACAATTTATTTTTAAGTAACCTGAATTCTTTGAGAATGAGATAGCTGACATTTTTCTAGCGATGATTAAGTCAAAAATAATTTCAAGATGCTGTTCATTTTAGATTTTATGTCTTAAGGCCGGTCTGGTATGTAAAGCAGTAGTTGTTAAACTGGCGTCAACTGGTTGATATATTTCATGCGTGAATCAAGGAGGAGCATACAAGTGGCACCTAGGAAGGAATGAATATGGCCGGTGTAAACGTGCCAGCATGCTGTAAAGACGACTCAATGTGAGTTCTGTGACGCTAACAAAATAAAACCTGGAAGTTGATTTTCTCCAGAGTTAATTACTGTAAGGGGAAAAATAAGAAGAAGAAGAAGAAGAAGAAGAAGAAGAAGAAGAATCACAACAACAGCAGCAACATGAAAGAGGGAGAGAAGAAGAAGAAGGAGGGGAAGAAGAAGAAGAAAAAGAAGAAAATGAAGGAGAGGAAAAAGAAAAAGAAAAAGAAGAAAATGAAGAAGAAAAAGAAGAAGAAAATGAAGAAGAAGAAGAAGAAGAAGAAAATGAAGAAGAAAATGAAGAAGAAGAAGAAGAAGAAGAAGAAGAATAATAAGAAGAAGAAGAACAACAACAACAACAACAACAACAAGACGCAGCAGAAGAGCGTTAAAGTGAGCCTTGACCTTGATGAAAACAAGATGGCGACGAGACAACGTCTAATGTTTCACTGTCTATTCTACCGAGTGGTTCATGTGTTGACCAGCAAAGGATCATTTCAATCTTCCAAGCATGATGTATAAAGCAAATTGAGAAGGTTGTGCATGGAACTAGCAAACATCATCGCGTATAACATATACAAAAAAACTTCAAACACGTATAAGTAATGACTCGCCAGGACAAAAACAAAATGACACTTCTGTTACGGACTCAATGCTTTCGTCACGGACATAAAACGTATGAAAACAAATAACAAATCCCCCCAAAAAACAAGACATGTTATTCCGAATCAAGCAGCATGCGGTCTTTCGCCCTTCTGCCCAGTGCCCTGTAATAGTGTCTGCAAGTGTTTGTCAGTTGTTGTCTACATCAATACAAATTGTTCCATTTAGGAGCTTCACATAGCACGTTTTGGCAACCCCTGACTCGTCAGTCGGCCGTTTCATTGAAGCGCATATTTTGACGTTTTAAAGAGTTTAAAAATGTAAAATCTATTCTTAGCTCGCGGGCCATACAAAACAAGGCGATGATGGGCTGGATTTGAGTCGCAGGACATAGTTTGCCGACCCCTGTTCTGTTAGATCAGAGAATACTCCACTGCGTATCACTATTACCAACCTTCGTTTTGCAGATGACATCGACGGGTTGGCGGGTTCAGAAGCAGAACTCCAGGAATGGGTCAGAAGGCTCGATGAAACAGCTGTTGACTTTGGTATGGAGATACACGCTGGAAAGACAACATTAATGACCAACAACGCCACGGGATTCAACAGCAGGATAAAAGCTAATGGTCAGGAACTCGAAGTGGTTGGCTGTTTTAAATATCTTGGGTCTATTGTCAGTGATCAAAATGTGAGGTATTGGCCAGACTATAGCGGCGCAGGCACGGCGTAACAAAATATGGCAAGAAAAACGGTTAACACTATGCACGAAAATCAGATTAATGCGTACACTGGTCCTGTCAATATTCCTCTATGATTGTGAGACATGGACAGTTACAGATGAATTTCAGCAAAGGATACAGGCCTTGATTATGAGATGTTTCCGAATACTTTTAAACGGCATGTACAAAGATCGAGTTACAAATAAGGAAATACGAGATAGAATTACAACGGCAATAGGGCCTTTTGAAGACCTCTTGGCAACTGTCAAAAGAAGGAATCTCGCTTGGTACGGTCACATATCGAGATCAAATGGTCTTGCAAATACGATCCTTCACGGAAAGGTGCAAGGCAGACAACGAAGAGGGCGTCCCAAAAAAGAGGTGGGAGGACAACATAAAAGAATGGACCAATCTCCGACCAGAAGAGGCACAGGCAGCGGCCGCTGACAGAGAAGGGTGGCGTGACGTTGTGAGGATGTCTTCATGTGTGCCCCAACGACCTCACCGGTTACGGGAGGACCTGACCTGACCTGACCTGTCACTAAGTTTTCGTTCTACTAGACCAAAACGTCAGTTGAACAAAGGGATGGAGCGTTATCCTCATGCGTTAGAGATACCCGTCACATGACTCGTCACATTCAACTAGTTCAATTAAGTCTGGTCTGTCATCACGGCTCACTTACTTACTTCCCCTGTCCAAGCACCACGTCATATGGCGTTCACCCAGTGTTCAGCGACTTGAATTGCCCCGTCAATCTCCTTCAGCATGTCGCTCTCGTCACATGTAGCCGGTAGGTTATGACAAATCATCAGATGACCTGGATCATGTACCGAACCGCAGCCAGATGTATCGCCGTTCGAGAGACCTCATCTCTTCATGTCCCTCCTACATCGTGATACCACAGTTCGATGTCTATTTATTGCCTTCCAAAGTGAGTAGGGTAAGTGAGGTCCAGGTCAGGTCAGGTCATCCCGTAACCAGTGAGGTTGTTGGGGTACACATGAAGACTTCCTCACAACGCCACGGCCACCCTTCTCTGTCAGATGCCGCTGCCTGTGACTCTTCTGGTCGGATGTCCAGTGATATCCATGGGCAGGTTACTCATGAAGCTCGATCCCTGGGTCCTGTATAATTTCGAGCCATAATGCAGTGCGGCGACTTTCAGGGCTTCACTGGGTTTTGTTGTCTTAAGGAGAATATGCTTGAATTTGAGTCTTGTCGTCACGGATACGAAACATGGACAATTACCCCAAACCTCCAGGAAGAGAATCGACTCATTCGAGTCAAAATGTTATGGAAAGGTCCTCAGAATAACAATATACCGAAAAAAGAAGGATGCAGACATTCGACAAGAGTTGGGCACAGAAGATAACTGGTTCATATATTACAGACGGAACACAAAATCGAAATATTTGGGCCTTATCAAAAGACACAACGGTCTTAAGAGAACAGTGATGGAAGGTGTGGTGCTGAGCAAGACAGGCAGAGGCAGACCAAGAAGAAGATGGCACTAAGATGTCAAGCAAGTATTTATTCTACCAGATCAATAGGTCTGAGTAACAAAGTGTTAGAGCGTTAGCTTTGCGCGGTAGAGATACGGGGTTTGAATACCGTTTCCGACACTCTCCACTTAACCCAGCTGCAAATGGGCACTTGGCTTTCTGTAAGGGAATGAAAGATAACGAAAACAGGTAGTGGTCACCCCACTTAATAAAGAAAATATGATCTCAAAGAATGAAGTATCTAACACTTAATCACCGACAGCAATGCGTAATATGGATCCTCACCTTTTCCAACCAAATCACAGTTCTATTGAATAAGAATGGATAGAGCTGTGACTTTAGGGAGAAAAGGTCCCGTGTTCAATCCCCGATGTCGACGACGGTCCAACTTACCCATCAATAAATGGGTACATGCTTTTATGTTTGGAAAGGCATGTCAGCGAATAATAAAACTAGTCACCACCATCTAAAAAGAAAAATGATAAGTAATAGTAAAGAAAATTCCCCCAACACTTGATCACAGACAGCAGTAATTGCTACGAGACCACATTTACCATAACTTATTGAATGACCTTGATACAGAGCGCGACAGATCTGGAGTGCCAGGTCGCCATAGCACCAGAGACTAAACAATTTGGGAAATGGGAAACTAAAGCGGTGAAACTTTGCAGAAATAGCCAAAGCAAAGATGCACGAAGATCCCATAAACGCACTAACAACACCAAAACCCATCACTACTGTACGAAAACCTACCTGGAGGCAGGATATATTTCCAGAGGTGGTAGAAAATATACCAGGTTTTGGAAACAAAAACTGCCAGACTGAAAAAGAAAGGAGAGATACTACCCTAAGCTTTATATCGAAAAACTACCCAAGCATGGACTGGACCCATGCATACACCGACGGTTCTGTAACAAACACTACACAGAACGGAGGGGCAGGAGCATTCCTGAACCTACCAAATGGCAGAAAAATAACACTGTCATTCGCTACTGGTAAGTACACAAGCAATTTCAGAGCGGAGGCAGAGGCACTGAGGGCGGCAGTGGAAGAAATGGTGACACACAAAGAAAATGAAAGCCATTTAGTCCTGCTTACAGATGCTCTCGCCGTAGTCACAGCGCTAAAAAGCCAGAAAAACACTGAGCTTAATGACTTAAGAGCAGCACTCTGCAAACTGTGCCAGCAGTCCGCACCAAAAAGGGTAGTGGTACAGTGGGTCCCATCACACTGCAACATTCTAGGCAACGAGGAGGCAGACAGACTGGCAAAAGAAGGTGCAAGACTACCACAAACAGATACTAGTTTGACGTACGAAGAGTCAAAACGGCTTATCAAAGCCAGATACATGACCAAATGGGAAACCGAACATACTGGTTCCACCAAAAACGATGCCTATTACCAGTTGAACAGAAGAGAGCAGGTCGTTGTCTTCAGACTTCGCACTGGCCACAATAGACTGAGGTACCACCTATTCAACAAATTGAAGATAGGTGGTACCGACGAATGCCCGTGCGGTACCGGTAAAATGACCGCTGAACATCTGCTGCAGAACTGCCCGACATACGAGGATCAGAGAGAGCAGATGTGGCCATCACCAGTGGAACCACAAGACAAGCTCTATGGCAGTGTCGACAGCCTCAGGATGACCGCCGCTTTTTTCGAAAAAATAATGGTTACTGTCTGACTGCGTACGAAGAAGAAGAAGAAGAAGAAGAGTACCGAGTTACCATTCTCTCTTCTATCCCTTCTCCTTAGCCAGTCTGCCCTGCTGCAGCCTGTTATCCAGGATCACCGCGTGGAGGTGTAGAAGGGTCTTGTAAGCTCTGGTTCGCTGGCCCTGACGCTAGCAGTCAGCTATAGGTCGCTGACCGATGCAGCTCGTGCGCTCTAAGTATATAAATCATTGGTGGTACCTAAAGTGGAGTTCTGTGTTTAATGTGGAGTCATTACCGTAGAGTGGATATATACATGATAGAGAGGATACAAAGAAGAGTTACACAAATGGTAGTCGGATTTCAGAATTATAGTTATGAAGAGAGAAAAACTGATCTGCAGTGTCTAGAACAGAGAAGAATTCCAGGTTTATGAATTAATCAATGAAAAGGAAAAATTAGACTATAACAAATTTTTCAAAGTTAAACCGACTGCAAGAGCTAGAGAGCCTTGCTTCAAATTATTTGAAGACAAGTCCAGATCGGATATTAGGAAACATTTTTTCAGAAATAAAGTGGTGAGTGCTTGATATACATTGCCACAGGATCTGGGGGAGGCAAGGTCAGTTAATGTATTCAAGAATAGATTGGATGATCACAGTAATTATTAAAGTGGAATAAACTGGTTGTATACAGACTATGTAGAGTCTTCTAAACCAGTACAGTGAAGTTAAGTTAAGTGCTTCTTCCTTCTGATCTCCGTTTCGACTTCTATTTTTCTTCGACAAGTTCTCACAGTTTGGCCTCTCGTTGCCCTTCCCCCTGGGATAAATTACATGATGGATCTTGTAATTACATCATGTAATCTTCTTAAAAACACCTCTTTGTTGTGTCATTGTCCTAAAGAAAAGAGCGAGATTGTTGATTCATCCATCAGAGATGTCTGAATTTTCCACACAATGTCAACCCAATTTCTGACTCTTTGTCCCTCATAGTCCCCCTTCTTAGAAGCGCTGACCTCGGTAAAACCTCGTCTCCCGTTGTATCAGTGACTAAATGAAAAGCGGTAGATTGGAAAATGAAGGCATCTTTCCTCGTGTCCTGTCTTAAGTACCTTTAATGCCAAGTACACCCTCCTGTGGAGACAACTATCACTTGCAGTATTCAGTCTGGTGGACGCATAAACTGGGTCTAACCTGTTGCCGCCTTTACGCTTTGACGGTGTCTCGCTTATTGATTATAATTAATAACTAGAAACTATTTCGTATGACTGTTTTGTGTAGCGAATATTATGAAGTCTTCCCCCAGCGCGTCAGAAACACAGGGGGTCCCGCCAGCTGTCAAGTCCTAGATGTTGGTAGTGCCCCAGGACAGATAAAAACCAATAGCCTGTGAGATCCTCAATCAAGCTGAAACCGGCCGATCCTGTCATCACTGGAGTATCGGAACTCTTCCCTGTAAAAAGCTGCCAGATCATGAGAACAAGAACGAAGACAAGTGAGTTATTAGGGCACCTCCAGTGGAGTGATTTCCCCCCATGTCAACCCCGCACTGCGCGGAGAGAGATATATATCACGGCCACATTTTGGGTAGAATTATTATCTCCCTTAATCCCTTTATTCCACTCACTGATACACGAAAGGGGAACCAACTAGGTTATTATTTGGAATGATAGTATTTCTGTTGTATAGAACAGACAATGAGATCTTCTCGTCTTGTCAGCGCTGGGAAAGTTACTGAGAACCGCCCATGGAGTTAAGTCTTCTACGTTGTAAACCAGATAGTCACATTCAATGAAAAGATTATTTAGTATTTTTACTGTATGTTTTATTCCACTTTCTGAAAAGAAGTATATAATTTGATTTGCGAGTGTTCTGCTCAGAGAAAGACCTTCTGTGTAGATTCTATTTAGCAGATGCATCTTAATTGTGCATTTGTGGGCAACTTCCGGTGTCTTGTACACTCCACTACCGGCGTTTAGCGCGCTTTATATTTTCTTCTCTCTCTCTCTCTCTCTCTCTCTCTTTCTCTCTTTCTGTTTTTTTATTTTGTTCTCGAATTTCACACTCTCCTCTCTCTTTCTTTCTCACTGTTTCTATATCTCTTCTTTTTTATGTTTGTCTCTCTCTTTCTTTATATCTTTCTCTCTATTTCTGCCGGTCTTTCTTTCTATCTCTCTCTCTCTCCCTCTCATATTTCCTATTTCTTTCTCCCGTTATCTCTCCTTCTTTCTCGCTTTATTTCTACCTTTCTCTCTCTCTCTTTCTGTTTCTTTTTCCCTCTCTGTCTCTCTTTTTTATCACTATCTCTCTCCTTCCCTTCTTTTATAAATCTTTCTCTCTCTCTCTTCCTCATCTCTCTCTTCCTCTTTCTCTTTTTGTCTTTCTTTATTTCTCTTTCTCGCTTTCTTTATCGTTCTCTCTTTCTCTTTTTCTTTTACCTTCTCTCTTTCTTTATTTCTATTTCTATTTCCATCTCTTTCTTTTTCTTCTCTTTCTCTTTCTTTTTTTTCTTTTTTTTCTCTGCCTCTTTCTCTTTCTGACTTCCTCTCTCTTTCTGTCTTTTTCTCTTTCTGACTTCCTCTCGCTTTCTCTGTCTCTTTCTCTTTTTCTGTCTCTTTCTCTCTTCTCTTTCTCGTTCCTCTCCCCTTCTTTCTTTCTTTTTTCTTTCTCTTTCTTTCTCTCTCTCTCAATTTCTCAATTTCTCGCTCTCTGTGTCTTTTTTTTCTCTTTCTCTCTCTCTCTCTTATTCTCTCTGTCCGTCTCTGTTGTTGCCCACAGAGCTCACTTTACGGGCTGCTTGTAGAAGAGAATCGGAATCCTTCTGTAATACCGAACTTCGGAAACTTTACCACGGTAAGTCCCCGGTGCAAGAGTGTCCCAAATCGTTAAAACAAGAGTAAAATGGTACAGAATGTCCTTCAGCAGACTTTACCGCTGGCCGAAAATGAAGGTTATGATCCTTTTTCTAAGTCACAGCTTGTGTTATATGGTGCGGGCACTTCCCTTCCTCGCTGTTTTGTCCTGATCACATATTAGGTACCCATTTACAACTGGGTCGGCTGGATCGTTACGGTTGACAGAATGTCACAGGAGGGATCAAGAAAAGAACACGCAAATACAACAACAACTCTACAAACAGCTCATAAGAACAGCAAACAATGAAACATTACTGAATAAATGGGCCACGGGAATACGGAAAGGGAGGTCTACAGACATCTGGCAAGCCCCAATCCAAATGACAATATTAACTCGCAAGGAAGGATCAGAGGACCATTTTCCGACTGAGAACAAAACACAGCCCACTTAACAATCATCTTAACAGAATCCAACCACTATATACTCCTGAATGCCAGCTCTGTACACACCCATGTGAAACCATTGATCATCTCTTTGAGAATATACGATCAACGCTGTCAGCAAAATATGTCTTCCTCTGAGACCAGATAAATGAAAACACTTTGCATGGTACTAAACAACAGCTAAATGGTGCAGATACCATCACTTGACATTGGGCCGAAATGCGAGAACCCGGAAGTTGGTGGATTCTAACATTAACAACAATAACGGGAGTTGAACCCGGTACCTTTGCTGTGAGTAGTGAGTGCTCAAGCACAATGGTAGTTAGTGTAGCATCCATTTCTATCATCAGTCTCCTTAGCTAACGTCAGGTCCACCTTTCCATTTTTGATTTCATGGAAAATTTCACCCGATTTCACATAAATTCAAACGAATTTTTGTTTGTATTTGATATAATTATTATGTGCAATAAAAAAACACGTCAAAAACACTTAACTGTGCTAAACGTGTCAAAGCAGACACTGATCTGCTTATTCATGTGGTAGAGGAGCCATTTCTATAGATCTTCACATTTTATGAGGTCGGGTTGTCAGTTTCCTTACCTAGCACTTACAGGTGCATCAACTAGAACGTATCAATCATCATCATGTCATATTACTTTCTAGAACGTAGTCTCCTTTATGGCAACACTGAACACATCTCTGTGTCTAACAAGTCAGCCCAAATCATAAATGGACTCTTCAAGCTGTCAGTAATATCTTGATGTCATTTTCTTCTGGGTCTCCCTCTTCCCGAGACTTCCAATATCAGCCTGTTCAGACCAGTGTGTCTTTTCCTATGACATATATTTTAGCTGTTTCGTTGGGAAGTTATTTAAAAGCCAATTTTCTGTTGTACTCGGTTATACATTAACAAACACAAATACAAGAAACATCGTAACAACAGAGATGAAATGTCTGCGCAGAATGCTTGGAGTAACCAGAATGGATTGAATAAGAAACGAAAATATTAGAAGATTAGGAGACAAGTAGGTACAACACCAGTGCTAGACTTCACAAAGACAGCAAGCCAAATGCTTCGGCCACGTGACACGTCAAACACCAGTGCTAGACCTCACAAGACAGCAAGCCAAATGCTTCGGCCACGTGACACTTCAAACACCAGTGCTAGACCTCACAAAGACAGCAAGCCAAATGGTTCGGCCACGTGACACTTAAGACACCAGTGCTAGACCTCACAAAGACAGCAAACCAAATGGTTCGGCCATGTGACGCGTCAAACACCAGTGCTAGACCTCACAAAGACAGCAAGCCAAATGGTTCGGCCCCGTGACGCGTCAAACACCAGACCATCCCTCAGAAAGCAATGCTACACAGATACAATGGACAGGGGCTGACCACATAAAAGATGGTTAGCATAAATAACAGAAGTAGTAAAGCTCCCGGGATATGAAGCCTATACTTGAGCCCGTTCGAGAAACCTTTTCCTAACCTGACGCTAGAATGCATACGCTGGACAAAAAGCGAAAAGAAATACTCAACGTCTATATTTGTCTTCTTTACGGCATTGCGGAGGCTACACAACCCGAGGGAACCATGGTAGAAACCAATAAAAGTGAACATTTTAAGAACCTGTGTTTTACCCGTGGCAGCATACGACTGCAAAGCATGGACAGTTACCCAAACCTCGAGGAAAAAAGAATTAATTGAGTCAATGAATCAAATGAATAAGTCAAATGTTATAGAAAGGTCTACCGAATACTATGGAGAAAAAGAAACGAAGAATTCAGACACTCGCAAGAGTTGAGCAAAGAGATGGACTGGTTCATAAATTCCATCATGAACAGAAAATTGAAATACTTTAGTCACATCAAAAGACACAACGGTCTTGATAGAATGGTAATGGGAGGTCTGGTGCAGGGCAAGAGAGACAGAGGTAGACCAAGAAGACGATGAGTCAAACAATGTTTGGGCATGTCTAAGGAGAAGGCTGGAGAATAGACAAGAGATAAAGAGTTTCATTCAGACGGACTGTGATGGCGGCGATGAAACGACATGCCACATAATGATGATGTCTATTTCTCGATTTCTTCGGCTTCAAATATTTTTCTGCTTCAGGCTATGTATTATTATAAAATAGAAAGTAAAGTAACCCAAAGCATTACTGCCGTAGGGGTGTGAGGTGTTAGAGATCTCACATTTCAAAGACTTGGCTATATGAGGGCGGTAGCCATCTCCTCTCCCTCGCCGCTTTTACTTCCCGGACTGAACCTGTACACATTTAAGGCTGGGTCGACCCGGGAGACGTTGCGGTCTGAAAACAATTTCCGCCTCAACTGGGGAATGAACCCAGGACCACTCAGATGCGAAGCCAGCGCGCTAACCACTGCCAACAATAAAAGTGACAAATATGTTTCTACTTGAGGCTAGATATGATTATAGTGACAATAATAAAACAGTGACAAATATGTTTCTGCTTGAGGCTAGATATGATTATAGTGACAATATTAAAACAAGTGACAAATATGTTTCTGCTTGAGGCTAGATATGATTATACTGACAATATTAAAACAATGACAAATATGTTTCTACTTCAGGCTAGATATGATTATAGGGACAATATTAAAACAATGAAAAATATGTTTCTATTTGAGGCTAGCTATGATTATAGTGACAATATTAAAACAGTGACACATATGTTTCCACTTGAGGCTAGATATGATTATAGTGACAATATTAAAACAGTGACACATATGTTTCCACTTGAGGCTAGATATGATTATAGTGACAATATTAAAACAGTGACACATATGTTTCCACTTGAGGCTAGATATGATTATAGTGATAATATTACAACAGTAACAAATATGTTTCTACTTGAGGCTAGATATGATTATATTGACAATATTAAAACAAGTGACAAATATGTTTCTACTTGAGGCTAGATATGATTATAGTGACAATATTAAAACAGTGACAAATATGTTTCTACTTGAGGCTAAATATGATTATAGTGACAATATTAAAACAGTGACAAATATGTTTCTGATTGAGGCTAGATATGATTATAGTGACAATATTAAAACAAGTGACAAATATGTTTCGTCATGTGACTAAAAGTGGCGGGTTGTAGTAGCTCACATTCCGAGCTTGCTAATGAAGGTGGACCAGTGGCCCTCCAGGCGGTCGTGCTATTCTTGGCTTCACCTGCATGATGCTCACTACTACAGGGATTCACATTTCGTCAGCCAGACTGCCTTGAAAACATTGTTTCCAGAGAACGTTACGTGGAGGAGAGATAGTGGCCTTGGTCAGTATATTGTGCCTGACTCTAACGCGACGTCTTGACCAGTATGTTTTGACTGACCAGTCTAGCGTCCAAGTTCCACTGGCAGGACTTTCAAGAAACACGAAAAGTTATTTCAGCACCGACAATTCTTGAAAGCAAATAATGCCCATTGGGACCTAAAGATCACTCCTTTGGCCACGTGTGGGGAAAAAAAACAGAAGCCCAAATGGTCGATATATTGAAAGCAATTTTAAACGTTGGTTATAAAGTGAGTTATATATATAGGCGTATCCTGGGCATCCGATGGCATGACTTCATTCGCTACGTGTAGGTCTCTGCTAAAACAGGTCTCCATCTAATCTCAGAAACACTTGACCGGCGTCGAGTTATTTGTTCGGCCATGTTGTCCGGCCCACAAGATACCACACAAGTCGTTCCTCAGCGCCAAAAGTCTTCTTCCCGACCGGATGCAAGCACAGAAGAGGCCGTCCCTGAACAGTATGGCTCCAGCAGGTAGCAAACTCCTCCTCCGCCCTGGACGACGCCTGGAACCACACCAGAGCTGTGGGTCGTGCATGTGGCCTACCAACGCAACGGCCCTTAGACTCCTGAACGAAAATTATGATTATATTATAGCCAAGAATTATAAACCATTTTCAGATATCAGTGGGCTACTGGACTTGACTGTACCAGGAAACGAGATGGCTGACAGATTGACAAAAAACAGGAGCCAAAACAATTGGATAGATCCTGCAGTAACCACACAATAAAAGATTTGTTTAGAATAATACCAGGGAAATCTGGACGAACAGGTGGGTGACAGGAACAACGGGTCACAGTGTAATTAGCGAAGTGTCAAGCTAAAAACTGATGATGACATAAACAAACTACATAGAAGAGATCAAAATATCTTTTTTTAGTTCCGAACAGGACACACCAGAGTCAAAGGCCACTAAAACTGTAGCAATCTCCAGCACCTGACTTTGTGTAAGCATTGCTCTCACCCTGATGAAACCGTTAGACACCTACTGAAAGAGGGCAAAGCGCTTGCGGGCATGAGGAAAAGATTCTCACAAACACTGCTGACAATTGCCAACACATTGTACGGAGCAGTGAAACAACTCACGAAGACCTGTATCTATATAAGATTGGGCTAGAAAAAGCAGGCTTGATCGGCAGCTATGAGCTAACAACATTTTCGGCAACAGCAACCACAACAACATCAGCAAATAACAACAACAATAACAACAACAGCAACAATAACAACAGCAACAATAACAACAGCAACAATAACAACAGCAAAAATAACAACAACAGCAACAATAACAACATCAACAACAACAACAGCAACAATTTCAACAGCAACAATAACAACAGCAACAATAACAACAACAGCAACAATAACAACAACAACAATAACAACAGCAACAATAACAACAGCAAAAATAACAACAACAGCAACAATAACAACATCAATAATAACAACAACAGCAACAATAACAACA